>DWJK01007151.1:0-10042 GCA_018248815.1 Croniades pieria auraria
GGTGCGCGCTAGGATTTGAACCCAGTCTCCCGGAGTGAGAGGTCGAATTTCAAACCACTAGGCTATCACTGCTTTCAGGGATTTTTTTAAATTATTTTATTAACACTACTTCATTCTCAATAAGTTTGAATTTGCTTAACTTAACATTGCCATCTATGTTAACAAATCTATAGACAAAATAACTAGAATTGAAAATTCATACTTTTAAATTCATCATGTCATATATGCATAGGTATGTAGGGAGTTAAAAGCTGCAGGAAAATTCACTATGGCAATCAAAAAGCAGACCCGCTGTCGCGTCTCATTTTTAGTTGAAGAGATTCAAAAATGGAACCATCAGGGACCGCTATCGCTCATGACACATGGCACTTACAAACTACCCCGGATTAAACTGGAAATAGAACGGTTAGCGGCAGTTAGTGTCATCATCATGGACTAGACATAGGCCTCCTCTAATCGGCGCCATTTTTTCTGGTGATTAGTTTAGGTAATTTTAACTGTTAATAATGCTAATTACTACTTATTATTATATGACAATAATGATACTGTTAATTAATTAGTGCATTTAGAATAATACGAGTATGAAAGTAACGCCACAGTTAGTGAAAAGTAGTCTGTCATTTTTGAGGCTGGACGGACGCATTGTTACCCCCGAGGACTGAGATGGTCACGTCTAGAATACGATCTATTAAGTTTTGCATAAAATAATTAAAATATAATACTCGGCCCATTCGTCATTCCACTGTTGGAATATGGGTCTCCTCTCGTAATGAGAGGGTTAAGGACATAGTCTGCCACGCTGGCTAACTGCGGGTTGGCAGACTTCACACACCTTAGATTTTTTTTCAAATTCTAAAGTATGCAGATTTCCTCACGATGTTTTCTGTCACCGTTAGCAAGTGATATTTAAACTAAAAACGCACTTTTAGTAAAGAGATGCGCGTCTTGGGTTTGAACCCAGCACCCCCGGAATTAGAGGCTGAATTCTTAACCACTAGGCTACCAAGTTTTGCATTAGTCTTTTTTGTTTTAGTTTTTTCTTTATACTCCATACATCTGTTTCTTGTTTGAACTCATATTTTTTTGACAACCTTAACAACTCTTACCAGCAAGTGGACTGTCTTCCTATTTGCTAGGCTAGATACTAAAAAAACAGCCTCAGATATTTCTTATACGACACTGAAGAATTAACGAAAGCGAAATATGGGCTGTTTTAACACTTTGATTAATTATATTTGAATATCGTATATTTGCTACAGCACACTACCTATGCATATTCGCATTACCTATTTTCTCTCCATCAGCCTAAGTAGATTGTGAGAGAATTTCATGAGGCATTATGTACTATCTTGTATCTCTTAGCTTAAGATCTTCATCATCATCATTATCAGCCTACTTCCGTCCACTGCTGGACATAGGCCTCTCCAATAGCACGTCAAAATGTTACATAGAACAAAGAAATATTGTTCACTTCTTTGATCGTGCGGATTTTATCAGTTATATCCGATATCATTTCAGATTACCGCACTTCAAAGCATTAGTTTCGCGATGAAGCATTTCATATTTATCAGTTTAGGGAATATATCGATCTAAGCATAAATTGAGTATAACTGTGGCGTGTATCACAAACATTTTATTTCTGCTGTAACTTGAAGTCATTATATTTATATTTTTTAAATAAATACAGTAGAATAAATAAAAAATAATAATCGTTCTTATTCTGTATCTGCCTAATTGGTTATCTCAATTTGGATTTAATTAGCTGTTCCTTTAATAATTATTATAATAGGTGTGGTATTCCTTTTAACTGTATAAATAGGGATATTTTATGATTTCTAACAATAGTTTAATCTATGGTCATTTATGTTAAAAGTCAGTTAAATTAAAAACGGAGGCTTAGCTTTCGGCCAAACTTAGAAATATAGGAATTGAATTAGAATTCTATAAACAGCAACCCTCTCATTCTCATCTTTCTATTATTGCACTCAGATCTACTTTCAAAATGAAAAGATAAAATTCAACCATGTTCTCTAAAATCGACTACATGTGGGCTGGTAAACTTCCCACGCCTTAAAGAACATTGCGGAGAAATCTAGGAAGAACAGATTTCCTTACGATGTTTTTCTTTACCGTTACATAGATCTTCATTGACAACCTTTACAGAAAGTGCGCACCAGGATTTGAGCCAGAATCCTTCGAGTTGAAGTTTGATAGGAACCCAATAGACTATCACGTCCACATAATTCTTCTTCTCTACTTAATTCCAATAGAATCTATAAATTTATTTCAGGGCGCGCACACCTTTCTCTCTGTTTCTCGGATAATAATGGAAAGATGATAATTTACTGACCTGTAACCGCCAAAGCGAGAAGTAGTCCGATCATGGTGCCCACGGTTCGAAGCGACTAATGGTAGCGTTTCTCCTCGGCGGTCCTCGGAGCCTGGTCTGGCAGGACGCGCTGGCTGATTGCTAAATTGCCCAATTGCACTACGTCCGTTTGATTGAGAATAAACGCCGATTTGCGCCTCAAGGACTTCGGGGCTGCTCCGAGTTACGTTTATCTCCGGCTGCTATAGGCTACGCGACACAGATTCTTCCGCACCTTTTTTCGCAAGGTCCAAAAAATATCACCGTTGGTCTTGATGATCTTATCCGGATACAGTTTCATCTGCACCTTTTTCCGCAAGCTCCAAAAATGTATCGGCAAAAGTGGCCTTACTCCTATCATACCTGGTGGAGATGTTTAAGTATCAATTGGTCTTTTTCTTCTTTTTTCGTGTCTTCGTTGTTGAAGATATTCCAGGCCAGCATTTAATAGTCATTGATAACAAATGAGTCCATAGTTTTAGATCTAAACTTAACTTACGTTAAGACTCTTCAAAGCAAGGAAGAATAGCTTTTAAGCATGCGTGTTCCTTCTTAGGACGCTTCTGCGCTTTCTTATAGGCGTGATCGCGACCAAACGCTAGCACTATGTATAATAAAAAGCACTAAACTCCAATGGTCCCAGGAACATACATAGATGTGTTAGTATTTTGACATAAAACTCTAGGGTAATGTATAACCGCCAGCTTTTAGAATTTCTTGTAGTGACTCGGAGTCCGGATCTGCCCCCGGTGTATGGCAATAGGCTCACCACCTATTCCATGGGACGTAAACGTGACTGATGAAACGTGGTAGTGTACTACACTCCCCTGCCTACCTCTTCGGGGATTACGGGCGTATTGTTACCTAATGTAAAACCCTATCTAAGATGAATAGGGTTCCACATTACTCAACCTTTTTTTACGAGATTTTCTGGGATTCTAAATATATGTTCAAAATGTGTAAATTGAGTTGTAATTTTTACAAAAATACAAAGAACTTCTATTCTAGTGTTTATAACTGTTTCAAGCACTATTAAGTCACTTCATAACTTTAATTAAAAGCTGTTTTGAGAGGAAATTAAAGTAAATTTTGAATTAGTTTTCTGCTTCTGACAACAGATTTCATCGGTTCATCTGAATGGCCCTGTCCTACTTTTACTTCCCTTCTATTCTAAAACCTAATACACTTACCTAAATTCCTTAATTCTCCACACCAGTGGGTTCGTTAGCCTAAATAACGCTGTTTTCGACAATATTTACTTAACAATTCTTACATAACATGTCTTCAAAGAATAAAATTAATGCAATTTCATATCTACTACCCATCCCTTGTTTTTAAATTTTGATAAAATACACATACGCATGTATATACGCAAATCGACATTCGTCCATTTTTCCTTGCAAGTAAAGTCAAGTGACACCAAAAGTTGAAATAAATGTCATTACCTGGTAACCACTCTCATCATCAATTCAATAAAATTCTATTTCAATTTTGACCAAACAGACAGAAGTACGATCTTTATCTATATATAGTATATAATCCCAACATTCGTACGTACATACAGCTTTGCTCCCCATGCAACATACATACCTACACATATGTTTTTTGTCTAACACGCCGTCAGTACCTGACTACGTTTTCTTTTGTTCGCAGATAATGTTAGATTTATAGATAAGCCGTGGAAAGATACTGAAAATTATCTAAGAACAATATCCTTTGATCAATTTTCGGGAGAATTTGATTAGTGTTTAGCCCAATATTTAGGATACATTAAAAAAGTTAAAGTCGAAACTGTTTAATATGTATACATGATATTTTCAGAATCACGAAAACAGGAATTATATATATATATGTGTGTGTGTATGTATGTATGTATGTATGAATGTATGTATGTATGAATATACATCGTTCCATTGTTTGATACGGATATCTTAGAATAAGAGAAGCTAAAACCATAGTCAAACTCTTGCAAACGTGTAAGTTGGTGACGTCATACTCTTTAAAAACATTGGGAACAAATTGAGGAAAAATTGGTAAATAAATCCCAAGAACGCACATAACCTTGTCAAGCTAGAAATACGTACCAGCATTAGAACCAGGATTGGAACCGCAGACTCCCAAAGTGAGACGCTGAAATCTAAAGTAGACGATAAATAGTCCGAGTATAAATTTATAGCAATATTACTACATTTCACCAATGTTATTTAAATTCATCAATTCAACTGCAATCAGTCTTAACCATCGAAAATCACTTCACCTAAAAGTTTTGTCAAGTAACGGCATGTCTTCGACGAGATCAAATAGTACATAATAACTGACTATCAACCATCATCGTCAACATAATCATTAGTTGTCTTAATCCACTGCTGGACTGCTGCCTCCCCTAATGAGCCCCATATTTTACTATTCAATTTTTTGTGAGTATTTATACACATGATTATATATGTACCGGCTTAACTTACGTACGTTTTTCGGGATGGCCCGACTAGTTTCGAACCTGTACGAAGTCCTTCCTCATGAGCTTCCGCCATCTTGTCGTCTTCGTCGCGACCTCGCTGCAAGCGGCTCCTAGGGCGCCTTATGCTTTTTTCATACCGTTTGGGTTCTTATGTAGATTGAATTCTGATAGCTGGATGAACGTATTGTCCAAATATTGACAATGCCTGGACATCAAGAGGATAGATCTTTCAGTACCAGTATACAATCTTTAGATGCTTAGTGTATAAAATTTTCTTAGGTCAGGACCAGCGCAGCGCGACTTTGTTTCAACCTAAAGGGTTGAACAGTTACATACTTGTTGGTCCAAACGTATACGAGGGAGAATCTTTCCAATATTCATAAGTTCCTGTCCTATTTGTAATAGGACAGATCCTAAATATTATTAAGTACACTAATACAAACATATGCTGAAGTTACTAACTGTCCTATTATAAACTGGTATTAATAGTCTTGTAGTGAATTAACTGACATTAACTACTATTATTATTATTATTAAACTGACATTAACTGTCCTAAACCTACAGTCTTGCCATCATCTGACAGTTTTCTCTGTCACCCAGGGTTGACTAGCAAAGAATGCCATTAGGCAGTCGACAGGCTCCTGTAATTCTCAACTTAAATTGTTACTCAAGAATAAATAAATACATACATAAATATCCTTAAGCAGTGATAGCCTAGTGGGTTCAAATCCATGGCGCGCAGCTCTTTACAAAAGTGCGTATTAAGTTTAAATATCGCTTGCTAACGGTGAAGGAAAACATCGTGAGGAAACCTGCACACCTTAGAATTTATAAAATAGGAATCTAAGGTGTGTGAAGACTGCCAAGTCGCACTTGGCCAGCGTAGCAGACTATGCCCTTAACTCTCTCATTATGAGAACAGACCCATATTCCAACAGTGGAATGACACTAGGGTCGATTATTATTCCATAATTGGTTTTTGATGTCCATGTAGGACCGCTATGTGACGTTTGCATATAAATAAAACTTAACAATATAAAACAGAACCTCAATTCAAGTGAATGATATAATTATTTTGATGACGTTAACAACCACTTCTTAACACAATAACATACAAATTTTTTATAAGATTTAGAAGCTGCGCCACAGCTTTCTTGTCACCATGTCGGTGAGCAGCGGTTATGATTAAAATTGTCAATAGGATCATATTGAAATAAAAACAAGGTATTCTTGTTGTATTTAAATTTGTTTTTATTTGCAATGTTTTGTGTATATTTTTGGTTTCAGTCACAAAAAATGTAATTCGTTGTATTGTTTACAAACTAATTGCAAAATAAAAAATATTGCTAGCACTTCACGCTCGCCGAGTAAATGCGGGTGGTGGCTAGAACGAGCGTATATAGGCTCCATTTGCGTCGACCCGTGCACACTCGCCTTGCCTCGCCACCGTTCGCCTTTTCGTCGGTATTTTGGACGAAGTTTGTCCAATATTTAATATTAAATTGACAAGTGGCGAAATCAAGCTGCCAAGCATATTGAATCGTACCACTCGCCTCGACTTCACTCGCCGATCGACTTGCCGAGCATCTCGTCAGAGTGTGAAGTGCTAGCATAATAAACAACAGAACAATATGGTAGCGACATCTAGTGTCGAATAGCTGATAGTGGTAACACACTTTAGTCGCTATATACATACATATGTAGCTTTATTACTAACGTATTAAGCGTAAGTGTTGGTCATTTTGTTTTGCATAAAATGCTATTGGAATTTTTTCACTTAATCTAAATTTTCAATATAGGGCCAATAAATTAATGGAGTTGTACGGACACATGGGAGTCTAAAGTTACGAGAAATAAAAGATATAGTAAAACCAGTCTGACATAACGAATTATCGTTTAAAACGAATTTCGTATCTAGGTTTTAAACGACGTTTCTTAGTAACGTAGCTTAATAAAATAAAAGTACTACTGGATAAAAACGCTTTAGCGTAAACCAGAATGACAATTTGGTTTTTCGGTGAACAACAATAATCTAGAAAAATATTTTTTTTTAACTTTAACATTTATATGGAATTTTTCAATTTTTAATATCTACTCCCCCATCATATTCTCGTAAGAAACAAAACAATAGCATACCTGATTAAAATAATTATTACAGCCATATTTTGTTGCAAGATAAATACAAATACAGAAAATTCTTTGTTATTAGAAATCAGGATGAGACTAAAAGGAGGTAATAATAAATAACCAAATGGGTCAGTAGCGGTCGAAATTCGATCGTAATTCATAATTTTTTTAATATGGACGTTATTAAGGTTCCTATGCAAAGAGTACACTTCTACAAACCTTTCTTGAATGCTATTGAATGATAACAGTCTATTATGTGTTTAGACAGTATGAATGTGAAGGTAAACCGTATCATTAAATTCATCTTAATTAATATTTCTAGCACATATATATAAAAGTTCCATATTATAAATAAAAATTTTTTAAACTTCTTTTCTTTAAATTTTAACTGCCAAATCTCATATTCCTTCTTGCAGGCGATTTTCTTAAAAAGGGCTACAAAGGTTTCTTTTTGGACATTAATATATAGATATGAACTTTCAATTGACGAAATATATAACGAACGCAATGTTTTAAGATTACCTTTCGAATGTCGCGAAGTGCACGTATCCGAACGCATTAAAAGTAACGATACATTTTTAATCTGTACTATTTTTTAAACCTTATACTTACGCTAAAAGAAAAGATGGCGACTCCAGACTCATCATCTAATTCTCCAGAGGCTGTTCTATAACATTGTTACTACAACTAAGAGTATTTTATTAACAATATATACCTAATTTGATACAATTATTTACATATATGCCATGTATTATTTTAAAAAATATGGGAGCATTTATAACGGAGTCAGTAACTTAAAAACTGTCACGATGTCACATTTAAAAAAGTTACCGTTCAAGTTAAAATACAAAGTTAATTATTACATAATTTTTTGCTCCTAACTATATTTTATACATTATTATTATACAAGATAAATTAAAGTAACCTTAATATCAAATACATAATGTCATTTTGTTTATAATAATCTTATGTTAAACAATTATTATGCATTCCGTATAGTATGACGAATCGGAAATTAACTGAGTACTCAATTTACTAGCTGCATATTGATATAAAATTAGTATATATTTCTTTTTATTTAAACGGTTTTATTGCAAACTGTCAACGTGACATATACTTTGCACTCTTAGTCTCACGATTTTATTTTTGTCTGATCAGCGCCTTAGAATAAGGAGAACAGTGGTGAGATGATTGGTACCTATCTATTGTATTTTAACTCTTAGTTCTGCATAATTATGCATATGTATAAAAATGCTTATGTATAAAAAACCATGTTACTTAAAAAAAAATTGCGAACTTTATTTTCAAGTTTTAAATTTTTATTTTGATCAAATTCCTACATTTTTTTTAATGACTTGATTGTCTAAATTCTACGCACCGCCATTTTGTTTCAGACGTCCTCTTAGATTTAAAATTAATTCAAGGTGTGCTGTATTCTACTAGTAAACCCATTTCATTTGAAACCCATATTGAGACGCTCATAAAAAATATGTGATCTGCTATTTTATGGCGGCTGTAATCTTGGATTCAAACCTTCGTCAAGGTGTAGTTGTATTTTACTAGTCGAGCCGTTTCATCCGACGCTTTTATTGAAGAGGTTCAAAAAAAATGTAATCCACTGTATACGTGCGACTTTTGGTTTAAACTTTGGTTTACAATTGCAACAATGTACTTGCATTTGATACCTATATTGAGGGGGTCGTAAAAACATATAATCCGCTGGTATGTGGCGGCGACCATCTTGGATTTGAAATTTTGTCATAGTGTATTTGTACTCTACTAGTCCAGCGCTTTTATTTGATGTCCGTATGAGCTTAAAAAGAAATGTAATCCGCCATGACATGACGGCCATCTTAGATTTGTAATTTGCGGTCAATAGGAAGGGGATAACATTCCAATTACTAGATTTACCTTGAAAAACCCTTTTGAAGTCGGTTACGAATAACGGTTTAAAAAGGTTTTATTTATCGAACTGTCATCCGCGACTCCATTCGCGTGGATTTTAGTTTTTGGGTTTTCTCTAATTTTCTTTACATAAGCGTTGCAGCGTATGACCGATACCTGGATCTTAAGCTGAACCCTATTTAATATGCACGGCCGTATACATGTGAGCACAAATTACATAACAATATATGTATGTATTTATATCCCCGAGTGCTCTAAATTTTTAAATTTTTATTCGTGTAAATATTCTACTATAGTACATATTTATAATCAAAGTTTCGGCCCAATTAATTAAACTGTATTTTTATATTAATAAAAGTTTGACGATATTTTTTAATTGCTATTGAGTTTTCATTTATCAACTAATTGAAATAAAAATATCAGAGATAACCACGCCCACATCGGTTGAGCCGTTTCTTAGATTAGAGCGTTCAAACGCAAAACAAGATGAGTAGAAATTTTTTTCTAAAACCATTGTTTTTGATTCTACCAGGTCAATAATTACCTCAACTATAGTTATTCAAAAATAACTTCTACGTACCGACAATCCGTTATACTTTTATTATTAGTATTGAAATCTCAAGCGAACATCTTTAAAAAGTATATCTAAACTTATAAAAAAGTGGACGCCACTATGTGGTTAGGACCTTCTGTATGGCAAAAGTAGTGAAATGAACAAGGTATATAAATAGTTTATATCCTACATATTTTGGAAGAATTAATCTCATATTTCGACATAATACAACATCACGCTTACATCTTCCCGAAGGCGTAGGCAGGGAAAAGATACCATGTTACACCGGTTATTTTATTCATTCCATGGCATAGAGACTGAGTCTATTCATAATTCGACATTTACTATATTTACTTATAATAACTCCTAACTATTTAATATTAAAATATATGGCGGGTTGATTGGTTGTTCTAGCTACTATTTGGCGAGATTAATGTATAGGGTT
This sequence comes from Croniades pieria auraria, assembly GCA_018248815.1. Taxonomy (NCBI): domain Eukaryota; kingdom Metazoa; phylum Arthropoda; class Insecta; order Lepidoptera; family Hesperiidae; genus Croniades; species Croniades pieria. The sequence continues at coordinate 9,858 of DWJK01007151.1, forward strand.
TTACAATAGGGACGGGTTGATTTCGACAGCTCGTGGCAGCCATATTGTTTCTTCTACTTTCTGTCAAAATATCGCCTTTTAATCAGTCACTGAAGACAAATCATCATAGCAAGTTACAGCGTCGAACAGCACGTGCAAATGATAAAACTTTATTATCAAAATGGGTGTTCTCTAGTAGCAACGTT
>DWJK01007152.1:0-10042 GCA_018248815.1 Croniades pieria auraria
CACCTAATAATTATAGAGATATTCACATAGGAAACATCAACGGTCATCCGCGTGAACGGCGTGTTGAAATTACTAGCGGATTCTCTTGCGGAGAACGAACAGCTCGTGGCGTTTTCTAGAACAATTCACTTGTATTCTACCAATACTGTGGAATACAAAATTAAAAATGAAATGATTTACTGGGACACACCCACCGAGGAGCATGTTAAAACAGCTTTTACGAGGACCGCAGTAAGTTTTATTTAATTTTTTTTTTATTTTATGCAACCATATAGGTAAGTGTCTAATCTAAAATGTAAGTATATACGAATATATAGATCCAATAATTTTGGATAGTTACAGTTCCAGTTAGAAAATGTAACGGATTTAATGTATCCCAATGTCGTTATGTTGGCCGAGTTTCTGCATCCTAAATGCAGTGGAATCACATTAGAACATTATCACATTCTAGAACATATTTTTATTATTACAAGTTATTTTACCAAACGAAATAATGATAATACATTAGGGATAATTGACAGTTCAATTATTGAAAACCTTTGGTATCTACAATCTCATTCTACTGCTCCAGAGGCTAAACATGCCTCCATCTTGAAATCAATCATTACCTGATATTTGAAGTTATGAAAAAAAGTCGGATATGGGTTTACTAGTAGTTGAAGGCCCAATATTGACCTATATGTAGCTACTAACTTAACATTGAGTATTCAAAAAAGAGATCCATGCCTCCCCTCCATCGTTAGCCTAGTGAGTCATTGAATCTAACTCCTGTACCGAAGGTCGTGTGTTCCGTAACCTGGACAAATATTTGCATGAAGAGTACCTACATACATATTTTCGTTCTGTCTGAGTGTAAATTAAACATAAATATATATTTATGCGTAGTTTATCACCCATCTAATTACCATAACACGGGCTCTGCTTTGTTCGATATCAGATAGTCGTGTGTGGAAATGTCTCAAGATTTATTTTTCGTTACGATGTCATCGCAACCATGCGTAGAAATAGAGTGTCACATCAATATTCACACTATACATCACACAAAGAATTAGATAACCGTATGGAAATCTCGGTAAATAATTGAAGTTAGGCAAGCTCTGGATACTGGAAGACTACACAATTTACTTCGCAGTTCAGGTCGGTGGGTGTGAGATAACGTCGAGCCAGAAGTTACCACCAGATCCTATAGAGGCAACGTGACGCATGACCAACCACCAATGAATGCCTAATGGGTTCGAGAAGTCTGCCCAATATATTTAAGGTGGCGAGTTTTATATAAAGTTGAGACATTTTGAATATTCCCTTATGATTACATAGTGATTTATAGTATGTACTAGGACAATCAAAGCTTAGACTGGTCAGGATTACATAAAATATTTAAATATTATATGGAATTAAATAAAACTAAAAATATTAAAAGTTTCTAGTGTACATTATCATGTGGTTTCAATTTTAACAATAATAAATCACATTGTAAATTTGTGACATAAATCATACGGGTTAATCAGTTTTGATGAAAGCGTCAATCATACGTCTTAATTAGTTTTGATCTATCAACTGTCTAAATATGTTGTTTGCAAGCTTTTATCTTCTAACAATTATAAGACTGTCAAATTAAACTTTCTTTGGTACACACCATACATATACACTGTATACTATACAGTTGGATAATAATAATAATGATAACTGAATGCCATACAGTTGAAATACTATAATAATGATAAAAGGCGATTATGTGGAACGTACATGTTAAGGTTTATGATATATGTCACAAAACAATTAACTATTAATAATTATTTCGAATGTCAATGCGAATGTTGATGGACGTAGATGCCGAGGAAGACCAAGGTTCACATATCTCGATCAAATAGGTCGTCCAATACCCAATAGGTCCACAGCCAAGTCAAAGACCAATATGTAGGTCTTACTGATGGGGGAATTAGAAATCTCGTAAACCGGCATACATGTATGAAGAGATTGATGAATGTGGAAGAAGCACGACAGGTAACGAAGGATAGGGATATATGACACTGTGCTCTCTACCTACCTCGTGAGGGACTTGGGGTGAAGATATGTATGTATGTATTAATAAAAATCATAATAGTGAATAAGTCAATACTAATTCTGAATATTCTAAATCTACAAAAAAATACAAAATCGAAATGAAAAATATTTATTTTGATGCGGAATTATTTTCCTGTGCAATTAACAATTACGTTATTTAATTAATGAGATTTTCTACCCATAAATCACTGGTATAATGTAATTAAGTGTATTTCAAATTAAAATTCTTCTCTATTAACATAATTTCTACATTTCTACGTTCAATTGAATTTGTTTCAATGTCCACCTGTTATGTGTACAAAAACGTTTAAAAGTTGTTACATGTTATGGTTTTCATAAAAATCTGACTTATTGTACATTATCTATTGGAGATTAAAGTTTTTTATAATACACAATACTGAACAACAAGTATTCTACCACATTGATTACATAGAAAACAGGTCCAATTTACATGTATGATTTAAAAGTTAAAACAGTGGATATCTTAAAATACCAATCAAAAAATATTCAATTATTCATAGAAGAAGATTGCTCAAGCTATAAATTAAAAATTAAGGCCACTTATCTTTACACAGCTCTGAAATACAAACATTGTTTTAATACAACGTAAAAGTTGAAAACAGCTTCAAAGAATATCTTGGCACTATATATTTAAATTTTATTCGCTTAAAAACATACAAATAGAAAGAAACTATGCTACCAAGTCTGTATTACCCACTGTTCAAATGATTTTCATACTGTGTCCATAGATTCCTCATTTGTCAGTTCCGTCTCCATCTCCATATCCTTCTCATCGAGCCCTCCTGCATATTTCAATCTCAGCTTTTCATAATGCTGTTGCTCCTTTGATGAAACCGATGGCTTGCACTTAGTAAGTGCCATTCTGAAGTCTTCAAATGTAACAAAAATATCTCCTTCTAGAGTGCCATTCGATATGTGATTTGTTAAAGTATTTGTTGCAGCTGCCCTCACTAGTCCAAAAAGATCTGCTCCTGTGTAGCTCTCTGTTAACTCTGCAATCACTTGCAAATCTACATCAGGACCTAATTTGGGCCTTGTACCACCTTTGGTTAGTTTCTGCAGGATGTCAAATCTGTCATCCCTGGCAGGCATTCCGACATACATAACGCGGTCCAAACGACCCGGTCGCAATACTGCTGGATCTATAATATCTGGTCGATTTGAAGCTGCTAGTACAAATACTCCTTCACGACTTTCTATACCATCCATTTCTGTCAGCAACTGGTTAACAACCCTTGCTGCTCCATTGTTATCGTGTGAGCTACGTCTTGGGCAGAGTGCATCAAACTCATCGAAGAAAATAACGCAGGGGGCTGAATTTCGAGCTCGCCTGAAACATGTCCTTACTGCTCTCTCACTTTCACCAACATACATGTTTAAAAGCTCAGGCCCTTTTACAGATATGAAGTTAACCCCAGCCTCATTGGCAACAGCTTTGGCTAGTAAAGTCTTACCACAACCTGGTGGTCCACATAGGAGAACTCCACTTGGAGCGGATAACCCAAGCATTTTGAGTTGTTCAGGATATTTCACAGGTGCTAAAACTGCCAACTGCAGATCTTTACGAACTTGACAAAGAGAGCCAACATCGTCCCATGTTACATCTGGAACTGTGACTATACCTTCTCGTACAGCACATGGTTTTGTAGTTTTAAGAGCTTTAATAAAGTCCTCTTGCTTTACCGAGAGGCCACTTAATTCTTCAGTTGTATATGGTAGATTATCTTCTAATAAATGCAACACCTCATCTACTGGATCTATCTGCTTATTATTCAGTTCAACATTTATATTTATTGCTTCTTCAACTATAGGATTTTCATTGTTCTGTCCTTGTGTCTGTGGTTGTGTCTCTGTGCTTGTTTGTGGATCTGTTGAGGTGGTCTCTGTTGTAGAATCAACAGCCTCTTTTGGAGTTTCCTCACCTTCCTTCTCACCATTAGGTACAACATTTTCTTTGTCATTGGTTTGAACTGGTTTCTCAGGAACAATAATCACATTCTCAACTTGTGTTAGGGCTTGAAGCTCAGTAAATATTCTTTTTATAGCATATGTACTTGCTTTATTCACGAGAGCCAATAAATCTGCACCAACAAATCCAGGGGTTATTTGAGCTAGTGCGCCCATATCTACATCATCACTCAGAGTAAGCTTTTTACAAAGAATAGATAATATCTCCTTCCTGGCTTTTAAAGATGGTATACCTAGAGCAATTTCCTGTTCTAGGCGTCCTGCACGCCGCAAAGCAGGATCCAACGCATCAGCATTATTGGTAGCTGCTAGAATAAGAACTGACACACTACTGTCACTCAAACTATCTAAGCTTGCCAACAGCTGTGCTACCATACGCTTCTCCATATCTTTCTGAGCATGGATTCTATTGCCACATACAGCATCAATTTCATCTATAAATAAGATGCAAGGTGCTACCGATATAGCTCGTTCAAATAAGTCCCTGATCCTTTCCTCTGATTCTCCTGAAACTCCACCAACTAACTCTGTGCCTGAAACCGCTAAAAGGGGAAGTTGAAGTTTTCCAGCAATAGCATGTGCTAATAAAGTCTTCCCGGTACCAGGTGGTCCATGTAGCAAAGCTCCCCTAGGGCATTTCATACCCAACTCAGCATAAACTTCTGGGTGTTTCATATGTAATACAAGATCGCAAACTTGTGTTATTATGTCAGATAAGCCACCTACGTCCTCAAAACTAACCTTAGCTTTCTTAGGGGCCCCAATTTCAATTTTTTTCTTTATAATTATTGGCATTTTATTTGTATCAGGCTTTTTCTTTTTCTCAGGGATGTGTTGGTTTTGTTTTGGTTTCACTGGTTCTATAGGTGTACTGTTGGCGTTCCGATTCGGTATATGTGGGGTTATTGTTATTTGGTCGTTGATTTTTGGAAGTTTGGGCGCGGCACTGCCGTCTTCATCACTGCTAATTATATCAATTGGTTCACCAGACTTGTCAGTCGGGCGGCGAGCGGCTGCTGGTCGTTTCTTATCTTGCATTTTGTACATGGCAAGCAAACGATCGTTTAACGCGCTGTTGTTTTCATCTAACATTTCCAAGTCCGACTCCTCTTCGGAACCATCCGAAGTAGACGCGCCGTCAAGTCCGTAGCTCTGCAACACCACCTTGTAAGCACTTTCTACCAACTGACAGAAAGCACTATCGCTTCTGTTGTTGTATTCCCGATAGCGCTCTTTGAGAGAACGCGCCATTTGGCTGACATCGACAAACGTCTTGTCGACGTTCTCCGCAAGATAATTTTTCACACGCGAAACGATGACCGGATCATTTATAGTCTTTTGACGAGTCTGGTGTTGTTTCTTCATATTTGCGTTATTTGTCGTTTATTCGTACCTCGAAAAACTTTCTGCCTTCGTCGCAAATCGTAATGTTTGACAGCGGCGTCGCCGACCTAACGAATCAATGGAATCGTTTGTTTTCTTTGGTTCATTCGTATTCGTGACTAAAGCATATTCCATAATTCAGCCAAGATTTACTTTAATGTTTATTATTTGTATTTAAATTTTCCTGTGTAAATAATGTATAATTAAATCGTTCTTAATTGTTTTAGATTTTAAGAAAGCCATTTAATTTTAAATTTGAATCACCTCCAGATGAGGAAAGTAAAAAAAGACTTATTAAAATTTTTAAGGACATAACAGAAATGGACGAAGAACTGAGTGGAAGGTAATTTTAGTACAAATTAATTACAGCCAAAATATTAGAATCTATATGATCACACAATATTACATTACTTAAATATGTTTTATCTTTACAGATGTCTCGAGTTAAAAGATTGGGATCTCAGGGAGGCACTTAATTACTTTGTTATGCTTTATAAGGAAGATAACTTAAAATCTTTAACGAATTCAACAGAATCCAGTAATTGAAGAGAATAAGCGACATCGCCTTACTGTGATGTCTAATATGTTGAGTTAAAACATCTTGTTTAAAGATAATAATGGATTAACCAGTAGAGCTGACATCAGGTCGACACCCTATTAATAAATTATTTACCGTTGTTGTGGTTTAAGATTAATAAAGCAGTTAATGGATAGTGTAATAAATATGTTGTTTAAATTTTATTTATCGAAAGTACGTTCGTGAAACAAAATAAGGAATATTTAGTCAACTAACCATGGTCCACATTTTTGTTATTTTCTATCATGTCCACACATGGGACACAAACAATTGGGAATTAGGGAAACATAAATTGTGCAAATTGTTTTATTGGCCCTTTTTATGGACAAGTAACAATTTCAATTTACAGGATCTCAAAAAAAAACCATAAAAAGAAATATAGATACACGTTAAAATTTTATTGTTTATTCTTTGTTCATATGCAATTGTTTCTTACAAAATGAACAAAAAATATAAAATCAGATATTACTTCACATATATAAAACTGTTCTGCAACAGACAAAAATTATTTTCTTGTCCAAATATTTATTTTATACAATCATTTCAAGATGTCTAGCATACTCTATTGTTTGGACCGCTAACTCTGCAGATGGCAGAATGTCAGAGGCAGATGAGCTGGCCACTTGAGCAGTGTTGAAATGGTAGCAGTTGTCCCCACCAAGGTTCCAATTACGCTGCAATAAAATTTTGATTATTAACATTCAAACATATTTAATTAGGGTATGACTACAGATGCACTTGCAATTGTAAATTATGTTCTAAATTGATAAGGGATCAAAAAGTGACATCATTTGACACAGCACAATGAAAAACTAGTATAGGATTACCTTGTCATATTTTCCTTTTTTAATAATTATGATCTTTTTTAGTATTATACTATTTACAAAATATGTATTAACTAAAAGTAAAACTAGCTTAGCTGAAGTTACTACTTTCGTACGTTATAGGTAGGAATTGCTGCTTAAACTTATAACTCTACTTCTCAATTATTTTTAGTGGACAATTTCACACAGATTACACATTCCTATGTGATCACCAACAAAGATGGAGAGGTATCCATTATATATCCACCTTTTTCCCATACTCCAAGACTGCCTGCTGTGATGTTAAATTCAATCGACGCGCTACTTCAGAACATGGTATGCTTTGATATGCCTTCTCAATACATGCGGCTATCTCTCCTCTCACTGTGTCCAGAAGAGTGTCCATGAACAAAGTGTAACTTTCGGCAGGGACATTATCCTGGAAATGAATAGTCATACAAATCTCTGTTCTTTTATACACCAATAATAGAGAAACTGGTATCAAGTAATAACAAAAATAATTCAATTAATAAACTGTTACAATATTTTATATGAAACCGTCAGTTAATATAAATATGTATACAATTCCTTAAATTGCTGTCAGAGATCACAATTGGTGAATTAATCAATTAACACAACCAGCTCCTGGTTTGTGGACTTCAAGGAAGTTTTGATTAAGTTTTTGGAACATTCAATCCCAGTTGTGATTATTTGATGCCATCATCAGTTTTAGTATTTGCAAGATGCAACCTGATAAACAATATTTGTCTGGTCCTTAGTTATGTAAGTCCCCCCGTTCAATTAACTGACACCTAACAATGCTATTAACACATAAATATAATTTATTTAACAATAAAAATTATATATTCATTATATTCCTACTCTAAACTATCTCTTTTTTATTTAATCAAATAATTTTGTTACAATTGTCAAATATATAATAATGAAAGTGATAAATGGTACCTTAGCTAAAAATATTTTATTATAACTCCCCTCCATGAGGTATTGTTCCAGAGCTAGTGGGTGTCTCACATATGGGTCAACTCTGATCACATCTACAGAAAGACGCTCTAGCTCCGTGTGGAACTCCGCTACTCTATTTTGGGAGAGGAGGAACAGCAGGTTGAGCCCGAGCAGCTGATACATGAATGCTGATTCTGGTAGATGATCTCTGAAAAGATGTTATAATACAATAGTCTAATATTTAGTTAATCAAATATTGTAAATACATTATTTACAATATTTGATTAACTAAATATGATAAGTGTTAATTAGCATCCCACTTTTATTTCCCACTTAAAATGATCCAAACTTCAGTAATAATAAGCATTGTCAGATATGAGAAGATTTAGAGTTCTAATTCTGGGAAGAGATATGGTAACATTTGTTGAAATTTCATTTTAACTAGGAGACCTATGAAATTACAAGTATACCATAGAACCAAACCATATCTCAGTTGATTTCTAAAAATAATAGATGTAGACCTATTGAGGGATAAATATTTAATGAAGTAATCAAACATGTGAATTCACAATCTTATATATTTTTGGAAATCGCCTAGTTGAGACATATTTCTCAGTTTAACTACAAGCACTACACCTTACCAAAGCCATAGTTGTAAATATCATTGAAACTTGTGCAGCTCATAGTTTTGTTTTTCCCACTTGCCCACCTGGCACAGTTGCAAGGCGTTGTACGACAATTGTGATAGAACTATTGTAAAGCTTACTTATAGTCAAAGTAGTAGCACTTCAACTGGGACATATATCTCTCAAAAGCTTTCACATCTTTAACAGCGACAGCCCACTGAGCGCCAATCTCCAGAACATCTCTCGCAAGTATCAACTCTTTTTGATTTGCCACTGCATTATTGCTTGGTAGAAATGTCAGTTGGGTTAATGCTACCTGTAAACCAAGAGGCACATATTAATAATATAATAATTGATCCATTTGTCATTCCACTGTTGGAATGTGGGTCTCCTCTCATATTGAGAGGGTTAAGGGCATAGCCTGCCATGCCGGCCAAGTGCAGGTTGGCAGACTTCACACACACTAGAATTTTTTTTTTATAATTTCTAAGGTATGCAGGTTTCCTCACAATGTTTTCCTTCACTGTAGGTAAGAGATATATAAACTTAAAAACACACTTTTTGTAAAGAGGTGTGCACCTGGAGATGTGTGGATTTGAACCCAGCACCCCTGGAGCAAGTGGCTGAATTCTTAACCACTAGGCTATCACTACTTTTTTTAATTAAGAAAGTATGGAAAAGTAAGTAGAGAATCATAGGTTGTTGAGACTGAATACATGATATGGAAGTGATTACATGTATAATGGAGAACAAAGATACAGACTGACACTCTAAACTTATCCATTAAGCACATCTTGAGCCTTGAACATGCTTTAAGCCTCTATCGAATGACTAATAATACCACCCCAGCTTTGCACAATGGGAATACATCACAGCCTATTCTACACAATGCAAGTCATGAATCTCGTGGTTACTAAACGGAAAAAAGGGTTGAATTGAATAAGTAATTAAGTTAGCTAAGTTATCAAATACAATACTCAGTAAATACATTATAACAAATGAGAATTAGTGTGAAATTATTTTTTAACAAGCATCTGAACAAGGTTAATGAGTCATTTTTTGGTTCATTGTAATTGTAAATAATATAAGAATAATAAATGAGCAAAATAACGTTTTAAAAATATAAGGTTACTGACACAAAGCTTAAATAATATGAAAACGATTTCGATTCGTGCACAGTAATTTGACAAGTCATCGTCACTCACCTTTATTTTGTTAAGAAGCTCGCCGCATTTATCCAACTTACGTGGTTTTTTAGCCCATTCTACTTTAAGACTTTGATATAGCGAAGCAACGTCTTTGACTGAAGTCATTTTATCACAAAAATATAGTTTTTAATCGATTTGTTATACTTAACACCCCTTATTTTCTTTTGCACTAAGCGGTAGTAACAGACACAGATACAATTTTGACAGATTAAATATAAATTTAATTATTCATACAGATAAATGAAGAGTATTGATATTCTAATTTTCACATAGGGATATTTTATAGAGAAGGAAAGACATACCCCTGGCTGTAAGCGGCCTCGTCCGACGGTTAGAAAGCGAGAAATGATCGCGATACCCTATCTCTATATGTGTTTATCTCACTACTGACGCATACGCAGCAAAAGAACCACTTGTTTTTCAAATAAT
>DWJK01007153.1:0-10042 GCA_018248815.1 Croniades pieria auraria
GAGCGGTCAAAGCTTTGCCGGCTTAGAAGGAGAGGTCTCATTGCACTTATTATTATAAGATTATTTACTTACATACATACACACACACACACATATATATATACATATACACACACACACACACACACACACACACATATATATATATATATATAAATTATCTCAATAAATCAAAGCCAGTCCTTAAGAATAAAATCAGTAGCGCTAGGTGCACAAGAGCGCTTTAAGCTTTGACATCACTGTATTAACCTATTGTCCACAATAAGGAATTATTGTCACTATTCGAATGATGCATTAATAACTCGAATCTGTAAATCGAGTAACAGCACTACAGTAGTCATATAACGAAGTGAAAAACTGATAAAAATACACAAATATCATTAAACGTGCTATCCACGCTTACTTTTATCTGGCGACATTGTTTGGCCTAAACACTATCGGTCGTATCTTTTCAGATAACCGTGTACATATGGATACGGACCCGTTCCTCGTATTACGCTCATTGCAAAACAATTACATTACGAGGTTACAACAATAATACCCTATAATCATTTTTATTCATAGTTGAACGCTGTCGTAGATTCGTTGAAATCAGTTTGTACAAATTGGTTAAATAATGTATGATTAAATAGTGCATATTTTTTCGATACAGCTACAAAAAATTTTGGACGTCCGAAGTCCTCATTCACGACCTTTAGTCGGAGAGATACATAAAAACATAAAGCACGAGATAAAATTGCATTAAAATAGCCATTACAAAAAAAACAAAATTTGTGTATTCGAAATTTGAAAAGTACTTTCGAAAGGTAAAAAATGGGTCTATAGGTAAATATATATGAGGCACAAAATAAACTTGCATTAAAATGTGCAATAAAAAAAAATTTGGTAAATTCGAAATTTAAAAACGAAAGTTCCATTTTATCACATCCGCTCGCAACCAGTTATATCAACGGCAACAGGAAACTTACATTTGGTTAAAATCGACATAAGCTCGCATTTTGTAACTATTATCGAATCCCTAACCGGTCGGACTTGTTCTAAGCCATTAAAAGCTACATATCGGCCCCACGGAACCAGTCAACAACAATATACTAAAGTCAAACAAACGTTTTTCGGACCTTTCATTCGATCTTTATTACAGATATTGCTTTCCGTACAAGCACTATGATACCCATAACAGTCAATACGTAAACTTATGTGAATGTTGGAGTATATCATACTGGTTACACCTGTTTACGAAGACTCAAGGAGGATGTTGACAGCGAATCTTAAATTAGCACGTTGCTTTATTGTCTTCATGCCTGTCACCGAAGGAGAACGCTTTTAAAATACCTATATTGCAAGTAAATTATAACATTGCTAGTGTTTCCATGTACTTATAAGTATCGCCATGAATCGACCGTTAGAGAAGTCATTGGACGAGAATACGCTTTGCAGTCTATCTTTCGGTTAATAATAAGGGATAAATCAACAAATAAAATTAATTCATAGATAATGTTGCGTATAGGTACGTAGATTGGTTTGGATTTGTTCTTTAGTTGCGAGCAGTGCTTGTACCCGTCCGAGTAGGGTCTCCGTGACAAGGCGTATTCCGGACGCAACACTGTCAAAGTTTCTCCAGTATCCAGTTTAATGTTGTAAACCTTGCCAGTGATGCGTTCCAAAGCTTCAACCAAATCGTTGTAACCCTATAAGTTTGGAGATGCTTCCATTATCGCCAATGCCGCCTCGCGGAGTGCCAGTGTAAGGGCCGTCAGTGACTGGTCTTCTGTCCAAACATTAATTTTGGCGACAGTCTCGAATTAGCGTCGGTACGCTGTCCACGAAGTCAATCCGTCGTAAGAGGACGTCGTCGTCGTCCTTAATGTATGGGCCACGAGAAACGCTAGGCAGGCCTTCAGGCGGGCGATACCCTGCCGTGTTTACCTTCTCCACTCTTGTCTAGACGTAGACCATTCTTAGGCCGTAGGCCTTCTCCAGTTTTTCTACGTAGCATCGCATGTCCTGTACTTCTGTGTCCAACCCGTCGACTGTTTTGTTCAAGGTTTTCACGTCTACTTTAACGAGGTCCACTTCAGCCCGAATTTCGTTCTGTAGCGTAGAGATCCTCGTTAGTTTATCGTGGACCTGTTGCCATTGTTCCCTTTGTTCATCTGCGATGCGCTGGAATTGTTACTCTTGATTTTCTTCCATGCGCTGGAATTGATGCCGTTGTTCTTCTTCGATGTGCTGGAATTGTTGTTCTTGTTGTTCCTCCATAAGCTTAATGACATTTAAGAAAGCAGCAATGTCCAGAGGTGAAGCTGAAGTCGGTACATATCCCTTGCGCCGCCGCCACCGTAGTTCCGCTCGCCAAGTCTCCAGAGCCGCTTGATGTTGTCGTCGCAGTCCCTTCCGACGAGCATGCATTCTCCTTATCCCTCTGAGCGCGTGCCTTCATGCCATCTTCCTTAGGTATCATAGGCATCGTTCACTCTATCCGCCAATGCTACTTCTGACAACAAAATGTTACGTATAGGTACGTTGATTAGCGGCTGGAAACGATGCAATGTACTGAATAGGGTGATGAATCAAAGATGCTCTCGAAGAGCTTAAACTGTTTATTTACTCTCTATTATATCGCTGGTATTCGCAGAAATCGTTTCCTCTTATCGCGTGTTGAACCCTTCTTAATCGCTACCAAAAATGTTCTGTGTCTCACTGCAGTGTTCACACGGTTTATATACCGTTTAAGCGGCTTCGGGTTAATTCGGGAATGTTCGTCAATTTTCCAGAAAGCAACCTCCGCCCTCACGCCGGCCTTGTTCATTTGGTACACAACTCCGGAGACCAAGTGATAATCGACTTTAAGTCTTTGCGCATAAGGTTCGATCTCGCTTGTCATGTTAAATATGTTTACCTGTATGCAATACATAATGAATAAAGAAGTTTCGAGATTCGTCTGTAACAATACTCCTATATACATATCTATATGCAATACGAACAACAAACTTTCGAGATACTATCGTCCGTAACAATAATAAATAAATAAAATATAAATTTACACACATTCAATTAACCGATTTAAATCCAAAATTTTCAAATTTGTGTCACTACATGACTCTGAAAAAATTGCGTTCTAAAAATCGATATATCCGGTCGATATTTTTCATTAAACTGTATCCAATTATATCCCATACCGCGCGCATTCATTGCACTTGCTCGGGCGACCTTCGACGCAGCCTTGGTGCATTCGACTTACCATAAATAATGCAAGCGAGTAATTCAATAAAATTTTACCAGCGTTCATTATTACTTGCTGTGTATGTACAAGAAATATATTGCAAGGATAGAACAATATGTAGGTTACCTAGACTACCTACAGTTTTAGCTTTTAAATAAAATGATTACGCGATAGGTAACGAGACTACCGTAGTTTTTATCATTTAACTGAAACTATTATTGCAAAAAAGCAGGTTTTTTTTTAAACTACACTCAATTGATTAAAGTATCTGCCAAACCGCGCACGAGAAACGTGGCAGACTATGCCCTTAACCCTTCTCGCGCTGATAATAGACCCGTGCCAGCATTAGAATGATAAAAGGGTTGAATAACGTCCTAAAAAAAATTACGCAATTAAAAAACAAAGTGTAACTGTCAGATAAATCGCTTATCTAATAACTTGAATTATGTAACAAAGTTATATACAAATTAAAAAGTCATTAAACATAGAATTAAAGGTAAGTAGTAATGCTGTTTGACCACAAGTGAGTATCGATCGGTATTTCTTGAAATGCTTAAAATACACTTGAAGGTGAAAGAAGGGCATTCGAATTGAAATAGTAACATTGATACAAAGCAACCATAAGGCTGATAACGCACTGATCTTACGACCCCTATTCACTATCCGGTATCGCTTTATCAGAAAATATTTACCAAACAACATATAGTTTTAACTCTTTTATTATAAACTTTACGAGACATCGTCACGCCAGATCCGTCGCCGGTTAGCCAGAGAACACCGAGTGTCAAATATCTGTGTCATTAAGGACTTGGAGGTTTCCTTACATTCATCACTCCCTTTATTGAAGCACGCCTGTTTCAGAGAATCTCCCGTCAACCCGCATCTGATCTATGTGGTCCAAGATACATGAATCTTGGTCTAAATGTTTTTAATTGAAACTAACTCCTTCGAATTATAAAATAAAAATACCATAACATTAAACCTGTATTCCCCTAAAGGATAAGCAGACTATTATATTACTATTCTATCAGAATAAAAAAATGTAAATTACATAAACTTAAATACAAATTTGTCGTCAGATTGCATCAGCCAAAAGTTCTTACGAGGAAAAAGCTTTTAAAAATACACGTGGCAGTGGACGCGTAGAAATAAAATACGTGTTCAGTTTTACGTGTGAACCCTTCGTGAGTCACGCTAATACGATTTAGAAACCAGTTATATTACGCAATATAACTGACTTTTATCTCAATTTGATAAATCGATTAATATATTTTTCTATTGTTTCGCATTTTTAATAAAGGCTTTCAGAATCTTTGACTATATTAATTCAGCGCTGATACATTTATTGATCACCGTAGATTATACATTTACACTGATACATTGATAGTGTAGATTGAAAATTGAAAGCAGTGATACTGGTTAAGAATTCAGCCTCTCGCTCCGGGGGTGCTGGGTTCAAATCCATGGCGTGCCTCTTTACAAAAATGCGTTTTTAAGTTTAAATATCACTTTTTTTACGGTGAAGGAAAACACCTTGAGGAAACCTGCACACCTTAGAATTAATAAAAAAAAAATATTCTAAGGTGTGTGAAGCCTGCTAACCCGCACTTGGTCAGCGTGGCAGACTATAGCATTAACCCTTTCAATGTGAGAGAAGACCCATATTCCAACAGTGGAATGACAAATGGAGCGATTATGTATTATTACTATATTGATGTATATTATTTACTATAAATGTATCATTACTGTTCAGTACTAAATCATAACGGTTACAAAGACCTAAATTATTATTATTTTATTATCACACCTAGTATTCTTACAGAGTAGACAGGGAGTACCGACTGCCAAACATCTCTATCCATCCTTACAGACCTGCTATTTTTCTTGTACATTCATCAATCATGCTTAATATATGCAATAAAAACTAGGTCCAACATTTTGGTAGGCCCTCCGAAGCATTAAGATAACCGCAATACGAAAATACGAAAAATCCTACACTTAGGAACATTCAACGTAAATACATAACGAATGTTCTCGAACAATGTTTAATAGTAACAAAGACTTCGTTACACAAAGGCCAGTATTAGAAAGTGCAATTTATTCGATCACTTCAGTTTCTAGAAGTATTTTACTGAAATATATTGCAATATAACTGGGCCATTACACATGCAATGAACATATTTTTTTCAGGGTGGACTCTATCATAAATCATATATAATTATATGTATAAAACGTAACATTACGCCTGTAATCCCCGAAGGGGTAGGCAGAGGAGTGTAGTACACGCCCACGTTTCACCAGTTACGTTTATGTCCCACGGAGTATGTGGTGAGCCTATTGCCATACACCAGGTACAGATTCAGACTCTAAGTCACTACTAAAAATGGTAAATTAGAAAAATCCACTAGTATCCGACCCGGGATTTGAACCCAGGACCTCCCGATCGGCATTCGCGCTTGCAACCACTCAACCAAAGAGGCAGTCTATGTCTATAATATGTATACATATTTATTATTACTATTTTAACATAAAAACATATATGTAAGTAGCTACTTTGAACATGTTCCATATGTACATATCTTTAAGTAGCAGAAAATATAGTCATCAAACTTTGCTTTACTGATAAAACATCTTGGTTGACAGTATTTCCCCAATTTATGTAATAAAGATATAAATTTTAAATCACTTAATTGTAAATGTTGTATGTATTTATTAAGGCAAAAATGTATTTCTTTTTCAAAAGCTCAGTTTAAAAGTAAGTATATTATGATTATATTCACATAATACAAAGGGGCAGCAGACAACCTGGACAGGCACCAAAAATATTCTCATATTCTAAGTACAAAATGCAATACTGTAAATTTTACAGAACTCTAATACTGCTTTATTTCTTACATGGCCTATGTATATAATAATTACAATTCAATCATAAACAATCATACATTTGACAATCAATATACATATATATATGAGTGGAAAATTGGAACAAATTGAATGTTGCTAGCAAAAGTATCTAAGGTCAGCATTTGTATGCATTTCACATAAAGCTAAGTATGACTCATACATGTTTGTTATAACAGTTATGTCAGTTGTGTCCTCATAATAATAGTTTATGGACAAAAATTAAATGTGCTATGAATCATTATAGAATAATCTCTAAACATTTTTAAAAAGCAGGGTGTTCCCTCTGGAAGTTCAATTTGTTTTTTATCGTTTCTGGTAACCTGGTTGTTTCCCCACTGCAGGTGTGTGTACCTATATTATTGCCAAATGAAGAGCTTTAAACTTCCAGTAAAGTATATGAAATGTAAGAGTGCTACTCATTCAGAGAGTCTACTCGAAGAATAAATGTTTTTATTATATATAAATATACGAGACAAGTGATATTTATACGAAGATTGTACTCAAACAATGAATATTTTTATGAAATATGTTATATAACTGTTTTTACGAATATAAATATAATTATTAAAAACACACAGACTTATTGGTAACACTATAAAATATATATATTTGAAATATAGTACATTCAAATTAAAAAAAGTACCACAAGCCCACTTTTTTCTTTGAGACTAAATCCACCTTTACTTGCCAACTCAGAAATACACTGTATCAGTTGAAAGTATACAGCAACATGTTTCCTAATATAAATTTGTTTATAAGTAAATAATATTATATATTAGGCAATAATTTTTAAAGACTAATGTGCAAGATATATGTAATTATAAAAAATGTTATGCACTTACAATTCTGCCTGGTCACTGGATAAACCACTGTCCGAACACGAGCTGCTGAGTCCTTCTGGCTGAGAGTTTTGCGACACATTGTCTGGACACAGGTTGAAGTCGGGGATAGACTCATCCAAAAAATTCAATGGCACCTGCTCCAAGGAAAATATATTGTCCAGGAAGTCCTCGGAACCCTGCCAGCTGTCTGTCTGTAAATACAATATTAGTTAGTCATTCCTATCTTTTCTTGCAAGACCAAGAGCCATGTGCATTCATTCAACTGGTGGCTGTTAAATAGCTAAACTGTGAAAATATTTGTTCAGCACAAACTAATTATAATCATCATTATCATCAAGCCTATCTCAGTCCACTGCTGGACATAGACCTCCCCTAATGGGCGCCATTGCGCCCTGTCCTCGGCTTGTCACATCCAGCATCTGCCTGCAGCCTTTTGCAGATTGTCATCCCACCGGACTGGAGGAAATTAATTATAATAACTAGTCCTAAAGCAAATGTATGTCATAAATACTGTGAGAAAACTGTTGTCGTTGTAAGTCAATAAGTATATTCACAATACAAAGTGATACTTCTTAAGGAAAAATGAAGTTACAATGTACATATATACAGTATGGAAAAATTAGTTGTATTTTTCATTTGTTCAGAAGATATTCGAATAAACATCATGGGCGATTAAGCATGAACGACATTTCATTATTTTATCTGATCGTTGAAACATCAGTTTTTTATACAGATTACGGGAAAAATATCGACATTTAAGAAAGATATGGATTTCCTCGTATTAGTTAATTTTTATTCAGAGTATTGCTAAAATTTATTAATAATGTATAAAAGATTTAAGCAAAATTCCATAGTAGTTATTTCAATTTCTCATCTAAGTGGGGGTTTGAATCTTGGCATATACCTTTAAATATACACACATACGTGTCCATATTGAACACTGAATATCACTTCTTATAGCTGAGGAGTAAACAATTTTAAAAAGCCTGCATGCCTTAGAGTTCTCTACAATGTTTTCTATTGTTTGTGAAGTCTGCCGATCCACCTTTGACTAGTATGGTAGTATATAGCCTTAACTCTTTATTTTTATAAGGGCATACATGTCCAATAGTAGGACAATAATAATCAATTGTTGTATTTAAAGATTTAAAATTATTGTGACACCTTCATGATAAACATAACAAAGGGCAAACTAAATCTAATGACATTTTTTGCCAGTGAATTCTGGGTACATGATGAAAAAAGAGAAATTTACATAGGCTGAATCACAGTTGAGAGGTATTAGGATCATAAAATCTTATTTGAAAGCAATTAGGTGCACAGCAAATGAAATCAACATAATAATTAATTAAATCTAATTGGCCTTTGTCATTTATTAATTACTTCTACTAAAAACACCTTATGACCCATCAATAAATTCATACAAATACTAACTTAGCTACTCAGTATATTTTAGACAGATGATACGAATGAAACATATGCATAAACAAAATTCAGGTAAATAATTAAGAATATACTTAATTTTGTTACGAGAGATATTTCGAATGTCGAAACAAAATAAATGATGGCATATGTAAATAAATATACCATTAATTTTTAATATTTTTTTATATCATAAAAAAGTATCATAAAGTTGATTTGAATTAATATTATAATGTGTAAAATTATTACGACAATATAAAGGCTACATGCATTTAACAGTTGTTTTCAGCGATTCACCTTTTACTTTGCACTTACAGTTACTTTCATTTCTTGACTTTTACTTTATAAAGAGAAAGGCATTGCATATATAATACAGACATTTGATATACATCTGGGCTATCACACAAAATTTTTACATAACATCTGTATAATTACAAAAAAACTATGTCACAATGCACTCTATATATTATAAATTATATGTATTAAAAAATTTATTTATCTTTGTTTCCTACCTAAATTCCTATTTATGAAATATGGTTTTGCATTGACAGGAAAAAATCTACTTTTATATGTTTATATATTTCTTCTAATTTTTTTTTTAATAATTTCCCGCTTTCCAGGTCTGGGTATCCAGAAATAACATCTACACAATTGTAATGGAGATAAATATGAATTATCCAGAATTTGAATATTACAAAAACCAGTACAGCATAAGGTTTATTGTAGTTTCAAAATATTTATTGCATGCAAAATGTTACTAACATGTAATATAAAAGTATTGTATAACATTAAATAAAATAAGTGTACCTCCAACAACGACAAGAGGTCTAGTTTTTTATCCATTTTTATAAATTCTTGTGTGGCATGGATTACAATATCAACATATCAGAATTGAATTAGATAAATCACGACTAATTTTTAATTACACACTAATGTTCGCACACAAGAATTCAATTCACAACACTAAGATTTTCCACCAGTCCTGTTGTTTTGAATAAAAATTATGCACAAACGAATTTTAATTCAGCTGGCATATGGCAGAGGAAGCGACCGCATGGTGCCTAGCTGGCACTGCACCGCGATTGTTTACGTCTTGCGCCCGGCTCGCGACTTCGCGAAATGATAACACGCTACTGAAGTTTACCGGAATGTAATGCGGAGATGAACGTAATACGGGCAGCGCGGTACGAGGAGGAATTTAATTATTACGGCGATTAGTCAAGGATACACTGAATTCGAATCAAACAATTACTAGCGGCAAGCCACGTCCGTTCCGAAATCGAAATGAACGTGTAACGGTAAAAGTGGGAGCGTAAGCCCACGAAAGTCGTAGAACGAGCTACGCTCGTTTTGTCACGAAATTCATGAACTCATTGCTTCACTGCGCGTCACATAGGTATATCGCTCACTTACTTCACAATATTGGTTAAGTTCATTATTTCGGTTTATTTCTATTGTGCCAACCATTTTAGTCGCTTGATACGTTATCAATCTCGATAGTGGCATCCTTGTAAATGTATTATGAAAATACTAACCATTATGCCTTCTTGTTGAAAGTTATCCATTCTTATAAATTTAGAGTTCACAGATTCTAGATCCTGGTCGCTTTTGGTGAGATATTCTAGGATATTCATGTCTTCACTTACGAGAG
>DWJK01007154.1:0-10041 GCA_018248815.1 Croniades pieria auraria
TCAGTGGCGTGCTATTGGAGAGGCCTATGTCCAGCAGTGGACGGGAGCAGGCTGATGATGATGATGATGATGATGATACAAAATAATAATGATAATGGTTTACTGCCTAAACATATTACATTTCCAGCAGAGAGCCCTGGCTCCTACAAAACCGTAAGCTGTGGCCTGGGAGTCAGGACATTCCTTATTAGTGTGTTACAATTTTTTAATTACATTTTTTGAAATATTTCATTCATTTTTCTTCTAATTATAAAATAGGTAAAGAGTTAGTTTAATATCATGATCAGTATTATATCACCATACTAAGTCCATTATTAAGGGGTGGAAAAGAAAATAGAGTGCCAAAGCTCTCTATCTTTTTTTATATTTAACCTAGCAAATAGGCAGACAGGCCACCTGCTGGTAAGTGGTCACCGTCGCCAAAGGACACATGCGACACCTGAAGAGTGGCCAATGCTTTGAAGGAGAGCTCTATTTGCGCTTTTCTTGAAGAACCCCATGTCATAATGCTCCGGAAAAACCGCGGATGGATCTTTACGAAACAAATGCGCTTAAAAATTCTAATAACCTTTTTTATATATTTTACACTTCGAAATAACTTAAGGATCATGAACTATTCACACAATACTTAGGGAATTCGGAAGGTTGTATTCTATTGAAGATTTAATAAATAAATCCCTTTTCATATTGAAAGTATTCATAATTAAGAGAGGGCAATGAGAACAGCCCTTAATTAGTTTCTTACCTTCTCTCTTTACATAATTAAAGTCTAATGTAATCGATCCCATTATTTTTGCCGTGCCTTAAAAAAGTCTTGATTTATTACTCAAGCCATCTAACAGGAATTTTGTCTAAGGGATAAATCTGTTCATCTTTCGAACAGCAATAGGGTTTATAATAAGTGAAGGCAAGTTTTATATTAAAATAAGTTTACATTCTTGAGAAAATTGAAAGAAAGCATATGTAAATTATAAATATAACGTAACACGACATCCCACCTGTAATCCCTGAAGGGGTAGGCAGAGGAATGTAGTACACTTCCGCATTTCGGCAGTTATGTGTACGTCCCACCATGGAATTGGGGGTGAGCCACACATCGGGCTTGTAGTGGACAAGCAATTTCTCATAGAATATCTAAAGCAAAAAATTCAATAGTACCCGAATTGGGATTTGAACTCAAGTCCTCTCGATCATTAGTCGCGCTTTCAACCAACCATTTGCAACCAACGAGGCAGGCAGTCAATAAAGCCTGACTAGGCTTATCTGTGTTCTTCCTAGTAGATTTTGAAAAAATGTAAGCCTTTTTACGCATGTAAAATACAAAAAAAATTTAATTGGTTTCCATCATTATATCAATCATCTACTAGACACGAATATAAACTTACATACAAATAGTAGAGTTGGGAAATCTTCTAATGTAGAGTTCATAAAATCTAACATGTAACAGACACAAATTTCAACGTAAATACAAAAAATAGAGTCGGAAAAATTTTGGCACGGTTGCAGTGTATGATTCCATAACACGCTCTTCATAGAGCGATCAACGATAAAAAGCCGATTAAACACTAACGACTGTGCAAACTGAACGGAAATCCTCTCCAGTTACATTCACGAGTTAATGGTTCATTTTTATGCATTAAACGTTAACCTTTTTTCTCACTGTCGTGCATAAAAATTGCGCGCTTAAAGTTACAATGCGCATATTCCTCTTTCTTGAATGTGGCTCGGACTTGTACGACTGGTCCCTATTCGATAATGGGATGGGTAACATAATTGGTGAATCGTGGGAGCTTAATACCTCTGCACAACCCCTTTGCTGAAATACAGGCCTACTGTTGTATTATTAATAATAATAAGTGATATATTTAATAGTCTCATCACATATATGTTATGTAGACTAATATAATTTCGACCTGGAAAATAACCGTTAAATTACACTATGTACGTATTTTTGTTGAATTTTTTTTGTAGATTTGCTACCTCGTCGCGACTGCCGATCGGGAGGTTCTAGGTTCGAGTCCCGAGTCGGGTACTATTGGATTTTTCTAATTTAGAATTTCTAGTAGTGACGCGGAGTTTGGATCTGTGCCCGGTGTACGGCAATAGGCTCACCACATGTTCCATGGGACTTAAACGTAACTGGTGAAATGTGGGAGTGTACCACACTCCACTGCTTACCCCTTCGGGGATTACAGGGGTGATGTTACGTTTTACGTTCTTTTTTTGTGGAAATTTCTTGTTGTGACTCGAAGTCTGGATCCGTGTCCAGTGTAACGCAATAGACTCGGCACCTATTTGATTATGAGACGTAAATGTATCTGGTGGAACTTGGAAGTGTAGGTACTACACTCCTCTGCCTATCCTTTCCGGGATCGGGATTTCATTAGGTTATTGAATTTAATAGTTCGCTGAATAAACGTAATTTTCTCTTCGTCTAGAATGAATAATGAGAAGATACATTCGCTGTTTTATAAATTAGTATCATCATCATCATCACGTCAGCCTCTTCCATTCCACTGCTGGACATAGGCCTATAGAAATTAAATTAGTATCCTCTGTAACATTAGCGTGATGTGAACACTTAGCAGGAAGATAAACTTCACGTGACTAGAGTTTAACTGTCTAGAACGCTTCCTCATCACTTCGTCGACAATAAAACTAACAAGAACATCGCTGGAAAAGTGTGCAGATAAAAGTAAATGACTATTACAATGGAGAGTTTCTGTACATTTTGTGTAAACTTTGATTCCGAGATTTTTTATTAGCAATCGAGAAAGCTCAAAAAATGTATAAACTTTTTATGTCACTGTTCAACAGTTTGTTTGGTTAGCGGCTGCATCTGAACTTCATCCCATAACAGAGTAAAAGTGGATGTAAGTTCGTACGAAAATATTTTTTTTATTATTTATGAAATATGAAAATTAGTATACAGCCGTATACTTGTTAAGTAATCAACTAAAAATAGTGACACACAGACGGTTTCGTAACTTAAAAAAACCGTAACATCACGCCTGTAATCCCCGACGGCTAGGCGGAAGTGTGTAGTACACTCGTTTCACCAGTTACGTTTATGTCCCATAGAATAGGTGGTGAGCCTATTGCCATTCACCGGACACATTTGGATTCAATGTGGTAAAATTGTATTTTATATTTTGAACAGTAATAAAAACGGTGGACTGAGCGGGTGGAGCCGAGATATGAAAATTGGGTGTGGTTTTCAATTTGTTTTTGATCTTATGACTATAATACGACAATGTGTCGAATCAGCCCACACATAAAGTGACGCTTGGTTTATGTAAAACTAACATACCCAGTAACACATTCTTTAATGTGGGTAGGACCAATATTTCTATTCAATGAATAGCAGCACCGTCGCCTAGTTGGCAGCACTGTCGCCTAGATGACAGCACCGTCGTCTTTCACAGCTGACGTCAGCAAAACTTATTACGATCCAGGCATTCTAAGCAGCAATCATTGTTTTATCATAACATGTAGACATAACAAGTCGCAAGATATTCTCACTTAGTGAACACCTTAGCAATAATGGGACTAAGAATAGTAATAGACCATCAGTCCTATTTAAAATCGGAAACAATTGACGATACTGTGATTATTTACCTAACATTAAATTGCCTAGACATATTTTGTTACTACTATAACAAAGAATATGAAAGCGATAACAAAGTTTGTTGCTTATAACAAGGTTACATCTGACGAGGTTTGTTACAATAGGGTTTTATTATAAGATTTGTTATAACTAGGTTCGTTACAACAAGTTTTATTACAACTAGATTTGTTGTAACAAAGTTTGTAACAACTATCTATATATAAATATAATTTATTAAAAATGTAACACCACGCCTATAATCCCCGAAGGGGTAGGCGGAGGAGTGTAGTACACTCCCACGTTTGACCAGTTAGGTTTAAGTCCCATGGAATAGGTGGTGAGCCTATTGTCATTCACAGGACACGGATTTAGACTCCGAGTCACCGAGACATGTTATATTCCTAAGTAAATCAAACCAATACTAGACTTTTCATTACAACAGCAAAAAGATTTCCTTTCGAAACTAAACTCATAATAAGCTTATGTACGTATATATACATACATATAATATAATTGTATTCCCCATTATAATAAGCCCCGTCACGTACTAGGGGTTTCGTCGCCTACGCGCTCTAAATAAATTCTCCCGATTATTTACACTCATTGAAAAATACACTGTAATGCAATGGCATAAGGTTGCTTTTGGAGTGTACGGTCTAAGCAATTCTAGTACAAATGGTTACAATTAACTTTTCGGAAAAGCAAATTTTCTAAAATGGCTCACAATTGCTCTATTCTGTTGCGCCCAATAGCCGCGCAATACGTACACAGAACAATAAAATGGATTTTTTATCTGATAAATGTAAGAACAATAACATGGATTTTTCATCTGATAAATGTAAGAACAATAAAGTGGATTTTTTTCCAATAAAAATAGGAACAATAAATTGGAGTTTTTTCTTCGTTGAAATAGCTATTTACTTAGTAAACATTGCCGTTCATTCATTTATTAGATCTTTTTAGAATGGTTTGTGAATTAAACATTTTTATACAAAGATTACTATAACATCCAAGCGACAAAGAGACTGAAAAATAGCGTGTCCGTCTTCCTGTATTGCCCGTGTTTAATTTTAAAGTGCACTTTGTTATTGGTTACTTACTGTTTTTTTTACATGGCAATAACCATTGTTATTATTAATTTAAAAAATCAATCATGTTTCCTGTTTTCGAAGTATCCATAATGAATTAAAATACGCATAAATATATTGTTTTTGAGTACGGGACGCGTTGACTTGAGACTAACATGACGACATAAGAACAACAAAACAATATTAAGTAGATCGAGGGTTCTAGATCAGGGTTTCTTAAAGCCTTTTGTAGTCATGGCACACTTAAAAAAAATCAACAAATAGTCAGACCTCTTCCATAAATGAAATGTAAAGAAAAAAAGAAACATTTTGGAAAAAATCTATTTTTATCGCAGTACATAAGATCGATATAGAACATTTACTTGTTCTTGTCAAAATACTACATAAAATCATGAAATCAAAATACTTAATTATTAATTTATTTTAAGATAACACCGTTACAGCCTAACGTATCTTTACTTAAAATCAAAAATCGTTATCAGTCTATCTCAGTCCACTGCCTACCCCAATGATCGCCATTACGGGATTAAAAAAGAACAATAGTACCTAATTTGTAACCGAATAACAATGCTAACGAATCACAACATAATGTCCACGAAAAAAAACCTTTAGAAGAAGTAAATAAAAACTTATTTATCAAATGAGAGACAAAAAAAGGAAACAACTGCTAAATAAATGTGTCTATCTCAAAAAAAATGTTTTTCCTCATATTGTTAACTTTTTCCTCGTTTTGGAAAACACACTGCGCCCTGATAAATGGGCGTTTTGAGTTAAAAATATCATTAATCATGTTGCATTAGCTTCCAAGACAAGCGAGAGATTAATCGTTTTGGGATATTCTGTAGAGAATTATTGAGACGTCGTCAGCAGATGCAGACAATAGTGTCTTGTTATATCAGATATTTCATGGCTGGGAGAGTAACATGCAGGTTTATCCAGAATTATTGCCTCAGCGCCCTTATTGTTTTCAACACAAGTATTAGTCCTGAGTAAACAATGTCTACATAAGTATATATGGATAAGAGAAAATGGACCAGGTTCTGGGTGATGGAAGAATTCTCTGAAACCAGAGAGCGCGTATGAAGACAGTGGTGTATGTGCATAGAATAAGCATAGCAGGGAAATAAATATATGTATGTAGCAAGCATGACAGGCAAATGCATTGATAGCCCAGTGGTTTAGAATTCAACCTCGCATTCCGGGGGGTGCTGGGTTCAAATCCATGGTGCGCACCTCTCTACAAAAGTGCGTTTTAAGTTTTAATATCATTTGCTGACGGTGAAGGAAAACATCATGAGGAAACCTGCACACGTTAGAATTTATAAAAAAATAAAATCTAAGGTGTGTGAAGTCCGCCAACCCGCACTTGGCCAGCGTGGCGGACTACGCCCTTAACCCTCTCAATATGAGAGGAGACCCATCTTCCAACAGTGGAATGCTAATGGGTCGATTATTATTATTTATTATAAGTATTTCGTAAGAATTTGATCATAACACCACCATACGGGCACTATTTGCCTAAAAATCCACTAGTCGCACGGACGGCGTATTAATAAGTTGCAATATAAAATCCATTGTTTACAGACGCGGCTAATATCCAAACTATGCGACAGAATGAACGGAAGAACGAAAGAACTATTTTAAATAAGCCACGCTGCCTTATATTTCGTTTTCCTTAAAAACTATCCGTGGGTTTTGTCCAAAAGTTGATTATTAATAAAACTCAAAATAAAATTTCATGTTGATAGAACACACACCCATTAACACTAAACACACAATCAAATGTATAACACATAACATAGTTAGAAATGTATAATGTCAAATGTTTTTCAAATCAGACAATGGGAAATATGTACTTGTATATTTTAAACAAATTCAGTCTTAATGTACACTCAGATTCATTTAATCCTATTAATTATTATCCTTTCTTGATTCCTTCCTATTTAGTGCAATCACTGCCGTCCCACTGTTGGGCAAGGGTTAACCGCGCGAGATCAGGTTAGTACCTATTCCGTGATACAGAGCAACGTGGCTTGATTTTATGAAGCCTCCGGTGAGCTTTGGCAACTGAATAATTAAAACTAGGAGACATAGGTCAGTGGTCAGTCATCCAAGTGGTGACAGTGCCTTGTCTTACCCAACTTCTCAGATCACTTTCAGTCTGCGAAGGGGTCAAAACCAAAAGCGTTAACGCGTTACAAGCGCTGTGAAAGAGTAACAAAAATAGAATACAATTAGGAATAAAGAAATCTACCTAACTAATGCCTCTGTCTACCACTTCGGAGATTCCAGGTATGATATTACATTTTTTTAGAAATAACGAATACAAGTTCGGAAAAACATTTTGAAGACTTTTTCCTACACTCGAGGATAAACAAGTTCGAGTCGCTAACTGTTCATAACGAAAAAAAATGCTTATAACTAATTGTGTACGTCGGACTTACACTCAGGTCGTGCACCCTGTCTGCGTAGATTTGTACCTAACTTGAATTACGAATAAACGATTCATTTATAAAACAATGGAGTAACTATATAGTTCGTCACCCGACTTATATCCGTTAAAAGCAATAGTTAATATGAATAACAAATATTTAATTACTGCCTTCTAAAGACCACTCAAACCAACCTAGATTTATCAAAATTATGATTATCACTCTAGGAAATATCAATTTCCTCCCTATTTAGCATCATAAGAGTAATAAAAATTAAAATAGCAATCAAATAGTGTGTTAATCAAGAAAAGTGGGAAAATATTGATATATTGTTAGCAGGCAATTATTTGGAGGAGCCGAAAATATACCACATTAGAGACAGATGTGAAGGTCGTTAGTTCTCTGACTTGTCGCGTAATACTGACTCATGGCGGTGATACTACGCATGATTTTATCGAAGCGTTAGGCATTTTCAGACGGTTACCGCTAGTAGAGGAAGCCCGGTCATTATTTCAGCCTTCAACTCCGAATTTTGAGCGTTTGAATCGCGATTCGTATTGTTTTTGTAGATCTATACGTTTTAATAATTAAGCGTCAATAACTGTAACAGATAATTTCATGAAGAATTCTATGCTTCTCCATTATGTTCCTTAGCGCCTATGAAATCTGTCAATCCGTACTTCAGCAGCGTGGTAAATTATTATTTAAGGCTTGTCGTTTGGAGAAACGACCGATCGAACAGTAAAATGATAATAAGGGTTGATAATGATGATAATAATGATTATGATAGGTATAATGATACCGGTTACCATCAGAAACGCTTCACTATTTATCATTTTATAAGGGGAATATGGAAGCGCTACTGCTTGGCGGTAGAAACAGATGCAGTGCCTATAATCCCTTCAAACAGAGCCTACAAAAGGGTATATCATTTCATAAATATGTCTTAACGCGATAATTTTAATAAGATTAAAATCACACATTCGTAAAGGACCATAGACATTTGTAAAGTTCTATTATAATCTGCCGTCGTGGGAGTGACGGCGTCATTAGTCATGGTATTTGAACACTGCTGTGTGATATCACAGTGACGCGATTGCGACGCAAATGCCTGGTGTTACGCGCGGATTTGTTATCTGTGCTTAAATTTTTTATCTAATTTCATACAGATTGGCGTTTCCTCTTAGTTGTAGTAGGTACACATGTATGTTAAAGCAAAGAATTCCTGAGGATATTTATATATACATAATCATCATCATCCTCGTCAGCCTTTAATTGTCCACTGCTGGACAGAGGTCTCCCCTAATCGATCACGCTTCCGCCGGTTCTGGGCCTTCCGAATCCAGCAGCCTCCTGCTGTCTTCTTCAGGTCGTCGACCATCTGGTAGGAGAACGACCGACGCAATTGTATCAATATTACAGTAAAAAAGTTGCTATTGGTCAGCTTGGATTTCCGTACATAACAACATTATCAATTGAATATGAACACGAACACTCATTTTGACCCGATATTCGTTTGCGCGCTATTCAGTTCCATGAAGCACTTGTTTATTGCTTGACCACAATAAGATAATACATTAATTAACCCACGAGGAAAATCCTAATTGAGGTTTGCACTTCGAACGGAAACGTTTTGTGTTCCAAGTCTCAGTAGATCCAAGTGACTATTTCCAACATATAATAACGTAACATCACGCCTGTATTTCTTCCGAAGAAGTAGGCAAAGAAGTGAAGTCAACCGTCATTTTACCAGTTGTGATATGCATATTTATAATAAATTCATTTCCCTTGTCCCGTTTTGCGTTGAAGTAGATTTATGTAGTAATAACAAAGATATAGTGACTAAAATTGAAATAACGGATACTCAAATGATTTGTGCTAGCAGAAAGAATGAATAATAAAAAAACGAGAAAAGCGATTTATGAACGAACGAAACAACGGATACTTAGATGGTTTTTGCTAGTAAGAAGAATGAATGACAGTAGAATGAGAAAAGAGATTTATGAACGAACGAAAAAAGAAACTTAGGTGGCTTGTGCAAGTAGAAAGAAATAGAAGAGTGAGAAATGATATTTACGAACGAACGAAACAACGGACACTTAGATAGTTTTTGCTAGTAGAAAGAATTAATGACAGCAGAGTGAGGAAA
Source organism: Croniades pieria auraria (assembly GCA_018248815.1). Lineage (NCBI taxonomy): Eukaryota > Metazoa > Arthropoda > Insecta > Lepidoptera > Hesperiidae > Croniades > Croniades pieria. The sequence continues at coordinate 9,277 of DWJK01007154.1, forward strand.
CAAATTTATGACACCAGCGTGGATGATAGAATTAGAAGGCGGAACTAAATACTACCTAATCGAATCTGAAACATCTTAAAGAAAGATGTTCTAAAAGAAGCATGAAGACTGATAGGTATAGGAGAAAAAACTTATGTAACAACCGTAGACTGTGGAAGTCTCGAAGCTCTGCCCATCCGTAAGGAAAGTAGGCATCGCTCGTAACCATAAGGTAAATAATTGATATGTAAAAAAATATGATAATATTAAATGTACTGATTGAAATACCACCAAGGTTACGGTCTACTGATTCATTTGTATCTTTAAAAGATGTATCTGAAATGCACACACGAGTATGTATTGGTTATTAAAAGATTAATTGTAGAATTTAGTGGTAACAGATTTAAATGAGTTGAAACATGTATAAAAATAGTTAGTGTTCATATAATTTAAAAAAACCTTAGGTATTTCCACCAATGGACTAATCATTGTTAATATTGCAATAATGACATTTGCCTTTAAATATTCACAATTTTTACACTTATATGTTTATACTAGAGATCCGTCAAACGTCGTCTTCCTGGTAAAGGAGCGCCACGTTTTCTCTAACTTTTTTCTAGCTAGGCAATAAAAAGTACCGCTCAAAATTATATAATGTCGGCAAATGTTCAGCAAATCAAATTTGGTAACACAACGACTGCAGCGCCACCTACTGGGTCCATTTGAGAATTCAAGCTTTGTAGGGACCAACTCTAAGGTTCAAAAAATTCTAAGATGTGTGAAGTC
>DWJK01007155.1:0-10041 GCA_018248815.1 Croniades pieria auraria
GTACTTACTAACCTGTTCCGGAGTACTTACTAACCTGTTCCGGAGTACTTACTAACCTGTTCCGGAGTACTTACTAAGCCTCTTTATGATAACAGCGCCCAAATTTTCGCTCTTAAATTTTGGATCTAATTTTGTTTTACGAGTCCTCCAGTAGGATAATCGTAGGCCGATAATACTTGATGAGAAGTAATTGATAACGAAAATTAATATTTCGACGTTTTCCGAATTAACGTATTGGAGAGGATGGCGAAAGGGGGTGGAAGGGACGCTTACTTTACTGTATTCTTACAGGTATCTTTATTTCATTACCTACAGTACTTACAGAGGGACATGAATAAAGTAACATATTCTAATAAAAATACAGATGAAATGTTATTGTTAATGTGAACAAAATGCTGAGCAACTGATTTATTTTAATCAAATACATAAGTGACATTCATAAAGCAAAATAAAAAATAGCCAAATAAGAAAGTATTAACGAAATCGGCAGCCACCTTAGATTTGTTCAATTCGAACACGAACGAGAGGCGAGCCGTAGCGTGAAATTGGATAGAGAGTGATTTGAAGTAGTCACGCTGCGCGTTGGTTCAAAATTGTAGTAGTAGTCACTTTTAAGCGCTGAGGTCGAACCAATACTATCTAGAAATACTGTAACAACGCTAAACATATACGCTGCCAGTATCACTACTACGATTAAGTCTCTAAAGCAGTAGTATTATTTGAGTAACAAATTTTATGAATATTGTGTACACGTATTGCACACGATAAAATTCTCTGATTCTTAAGTTACTTCGCAGTGTAAATGTATTACTGTTGTATTTTTAAATACATAATTTTAAACAACTATCAGTAGGTACCTACGTACGTATTACCTTATGTTTAAAGTTATTAATAAATCAAAGTCAAGTTTTTGTTATCAAATTGATTAAGTAGGAACATTAGTTTTTATTTAAAGTATAGTATTATTTTATTCCCCTGCATTATGATTATTGAAAATTATATAAAATAAAGATATTTTTAACAAGTCATTTGTAACGTTTGAGTAAAAGATAAGATCAATTAATCTGCTAATATTTTAATTAATCTGATAAAGTGAAGACTGATAGCAGCGGTTCAAGAGCCGCGACTACGAAGACATGTTTTCGTAGCGCGCATACCTTACTACATCACATTTCAATACATCTCTATCAACATGTCATAATTACATACGCACGTTTGATAAAATGACGAATGGGCCTCGTTGGTCGGGTTGGTTGCAAGCGCGATTACCGATCGAGAATTTCTGGGTTCGATCCCGATCGGATATTATTGGATTTTTGTGTCTTGCAACTTCTAGGTTCACCAATTATTCCGTAGTGGGACGTAAACGTAACTGGTTAGACGTAGGAATGTATTACACTCCCCTGCCTATCTCTTTGGAGATTACAGGCGTGATGTTAAGTTTTTCGAGTCGCAGTATAACATAAAAATTAACTAAGCGTTTAGAGGAGGCTTTGTCGGAACATTTGTAATGAATGCAGACAAGGAACTAATACTTATTTCCTTAGTTTGTTATCAGCACGAGAAGTCATTCACCTGTTTTTTATAGCGCAAGAAACCGTTGTAAGTTATACAAAAATGGGGTAATCATTACAATGTGGCAAGTTGTTTGGGAGGTGCTTTTATGAATATTTGATTAGTGTATGTGGTGTTAATTAACGGATCACGTACACCGCTTGCAGTGCGGACTTTATCGTTATAATACCTACAGAAAAGTTGTAATGACTTAGAAACTATCATGTTCTCCTCGTGCGACAGCCGCGCAGCCGCTCCGCTTGTATTCTGATGTGACAATGACAATTAAAGAGCTATTTGGATCATTCGGTAGGATTATAGGAGCCCTTTCATAAAACACTTTAGATTACATTTTTCTTATCCCACCGAAGTTTAGAGTAATCGTCTTGTGTTCATAATTAAGAGCAGTCTCTTAGAGACTTTATTTCGGTGTGCGGATTACATTTATTAGACCAATAGTTAACACTTTGAGGATTAATGAAAGAGTATCCATTACGTCACTGAGTTCGGGCTACAGCTATACACATTATTTTCACTCCAAATAATTGGGGGAAATGTTCATGGTCAAATAAACGGCGCTGTTATAAAAAAAACTTGAAGAAGTTTTAATTTGTGCTACATCTAAAAATGTGTTTAACGTCATATTATCAGACATTTGCTACACGGTCCAGTTATCGTAAATATTAGGTCCTTACATATTAAATTAGCGTTTTGATGAACTGGCCACTTTCACCTCAAATATGTAGGGTTCGGTTTGGAATTCCAAATTCAAATAAATTTCAAATTTAGGCTCGTGTATCTCTGTTTCGAACTTCGTAATTAATTTGTTTTTCCGCTTTTTCATTTTTCTTTAACTTCTTTCTATTCACAAGATGGAAAAATTGAAAAATCGCGTTATTTACGAAAATGAGTTCAAACGCGGCACCAACGCTGCAGAAACAGCTCACATGATTAACGATGTGTATGGGGAAGCTACTGTAAAAGAAAGCACGGTACGCTTTTAGTTCCAGCGTTTTCGTTCTGGAAATGTTGACCTTCATAACCAACGTTGTGTTCGGCCAGAGACCCTTGTTGACAATGAATAGTTAAAGGTGATCGTGAAAGCGGATCCATCCCAAACCATTTCAGAACTAGCGGCAGGCTTCCGGGTGATTGACAAAACAATTTTAATTCACTTAAAACAAATTGGACAAGTGAAAAGTCTCGATAAGTAGGTACCGCATTAATTAAGTGAAGCACACCAACAAACACGCGTTGAGCGTTACGTCACATTACTCAACCGACACAATAACGAGGGAATTTTGAATGGTAACTTGTGATGAAAAGTGAATCCTGTACGACAATTGGAAACGCTCATCACAATGGTTGAACCCAGGTGAACCGGCCAAATCCTGTCCCAAGCGAAAGTTGACTCAAAAAAAGGTACTAGTGAGCGTTTGGTGGTCTAGTGCTGGTGTCATACGCTACAGCTTTCTAAGATCTGGCCAGACGATTACTGCAGAAGTGTACTGTCAACAATTGGAAATCATGATGGAACAGCTAGTCGTTAAACGACCGAGACTGGTCAATTGCTCCAGCCCACTGTTGCTTCACGACAACGCTAGACCCCATACTTCAAGACAGACGATTGCTAAATTGGAAGAGCTGCGGTTGGAATGTCTACGACACCCACCATACTCCCCGGACCTTGCTCGACAGATTACAATTTTTTCTACCATTTGGACAATTTCTTCCTAGGTAAAACTAGGTAAAACTCTCGCTCCCACAATTTTTTCAGCAAAGGAATCAATGAAGTACCTATGAAAAGGCGAAAGTGCATAGATAGTAATGGTACATATTTCGATTGAATAAATATATTATTTCGTAATTTTTTTTCCGTTTCATTTTCTCCGTATAAAACGCTAATTTCATATATAAGGACCTAATACATTAGTTTTGTTTACGTATCGAATCCACAACCTCTCACCCAGCACTCGCCGTCATTAACCACTGAGCCCATCAAAGCCACAATAGTTTAATTAAACCAATATGTTATTGTAACACGAAAGTGTAACAACAATTAAATGTTAATGAAGCAAATTTCCTTTACACACACATACATACATACATATATCACAAAAAAATCAATTCCTTCAGCATTCAACGAGGCGCGGCCCATACGCATTTCATCACCGTTTCAAACCGTTTTATCGGTCTGTCTGTGTGTCACAAACGCGGTGGGTCGAGTGTAGGCTACCAGTTTTTCAGCGTGGACTCCGGCGGTGGCAAAACGTATGTAATATAAGAGCCGTATCAGCTCGCAATCAATCAAACATATCAGCGCCGTAGAACGCTATAGCGGCAGTATGTATCGCCTTGTAACGGTAATGTCATAATGCGATCTGATTGTTTTGCGATACGAACGTCATTTTGACAGGAATATACTGTACCATAGACTAGAAAAATTCAATTATATTTTCTGTTTCCATCTGTATGCCAATGTCACATTGTATCAGTGAAAAATATAAATAATTATAAAAGAAAACTTCAAATACTTTATAATCTGGTTTTAATTAGTATGACGTGTATTCAACAACATTTATTTAAACGTTGAAAGTGTTCATCATCACCATTATTAACGTGTTAAAAAATTTATTTTCGAATAATTCTATTTCAGACCTCATTTGTTTTGACGGTAGCTTCATCATTGGGGTTCGCAAGAGTGATAGAACACTCGCCAACAGACGTAAGCCGTTTTTAATCTTCATCACCATAATACAATATACAATTTACTATTGCCTGAGTTTGGACATATACACACATTTTTCACTATTCATTTTATTGTTATTTTATCATTACGCCAGGTCGCTCACGGGATAGCCAGGGAGCCTCTAGTGCCAAATATATTTGTACTTCTAGACCTGACGTGCTTCTTCTACATTCATTACTTCCTGTTACATTTTCATTTACTCGTTTATACTAAGAATTATTTTGCTTTTCAGGACTACCCCCGATACGCTTACAAATATTCAGTGAACGACCCGGTGACCAGGGACATCAAGCAGCACTGGGAGGCGAGGGATGGGGAGTATGTAAAAGGTTCCTACTCCCTGGTGGAACCAGACGGAAAACTGCGCGTAGTGGACTACTGGGTGGACGACACTAATGGATTCATCGCGGATGTCAAGCGAGCAGGAGAGACCGGGCGTCTTCCGGATATTGTTGCGGTAAAAGCTATCCCAATCACGGAGATACCTGAAACGGAAATGACTGAACTCGGCGAGAATGAGGATTACAAGGTAAAGCAAGAAATACCGGAACCGGAAATACCCCAACTGGAAATAACACCGCCTGCACAGATCGGAGTATTGAAACCTCTGACCCCACCGGCTAACTATGGCTTCGGAGCTGGTGGAGACATCGCACCTCTCGGCCAACTTTACGCAAACGTCAACTCTGGGAGTCACCGCTGGGATCCCAAAACTGGCTCTTACGGTGGATGGGTTCCCCTTACACCGCCGGTAAAAAATTACGCGACAATATTCAGCAAGAAATATATTGATGGAAAACTACATAAGTGGGCGATCGGACCCATATCTCTTGTTGGGAGAACGCTCGTTTTCAAAGTGAAACATTAGTTTACGGAAACTAGATGTAAAGTGTATCTAGAGATTTTAAAGTGCGTTCTGAGACTTTAAAGTGTATCCTGACACTTTAAAGTGCGTTTCTGAGACTTTAAAGTGTATCCTGAGACTTAAAAACGGGCCACGAGACTTTAAAACGTATCCTAGTCTCGTATCTGTGTCTAAAGTGTGCTGTGAAATATGTGCGTAAGATTTAACGACTTTTTTATATACGGTTTGTTGTTATTTTGTAAAAAAAATAACAATAAAAGTAAAATAGAAAAGTTTTCATGATCTTTAAATTGAAACGTTGTATAAATAAAATATGAAAAAAATTAATAACAAACAAGATAACCCAAATGTTTATTGCGTATATTCCCATCTACCATAAACTCTTTCTACCCCCTCTTCTCTCCCTCTAGTTCTCTTATTCAATTCCACTTTAAAGCAATTTAAAAGTCGCATTTAAAATAAGGACGAATAAGTCTTTATTAACTAATTGCATTTAATTTTTTTAAAAGGGACAAAACAATCCTAAATATTCTTAGAATACAAAACACACATAATAATCAGTGTTTTGGCTGGGATCGTCTCCATGAACCCAAAATCATTTTCAATATGTACACAGACCAAAATCAAGTTCGAACTTTTTTTATTAGACTGGAACAGACCTATAAAATGAAAGAGAAAAATAGCCTCTTACATTCTAACAGAATTACATTCGTATTCATGATATACTCGTAAGTATGGAAGTATAGATTCAGATGATACATAACAATGTTAAACGGCAATGAACCAAAGAATTTTTTCTCTTTAAAGCTTCAATGGATTAGAAATTATAGAACATTAGATGTGACCCGCGGTTTCAGCCACGTATAATATTATTACGGACGATAATATATCGAAACTTGTTGTTTGTTATGTATTGGATGTAAGTATACATACAAAAGTATTAAACATGACAAGCGGAATCAAACCTTACGCTAGAGGACTTAAGGTCCATTATCGCTTAGCACCTGGAGTTATTTACAAAAGTAACACGGCCGGCGTGTGGGCGCTACAGTGCGTGACAGAACATTTCTGGAAGCGATTAAGAGAGGTTCAACAAGCGATCAAAGGAAGCGATTTCTGTGAATACCAGCGATACTATAGAGTATAAATAAACAGTGTGCACTCTGAGAGAATCTTTGATTCGTCACTCTATACAGTTTATTGCGTCGTGTCCAACCGCCAATCTACGTACGTACCTATACGTAACAATATAATAGAAATCATAGATGGATAATAATTACAGTACTTCGGCGTGGAAAACATTTCGTCATAATTTTCAGTTTACTTACCGCGCGGTATGCACCCATAGTACGTCACAGTTTAGTCAATATAATAGACAGGTAGGTATTATAGACATAGACTCGAGTAGTATTGGATTATTGTAATATGACACGTAAAACGTAACATCACGCCTCCATTTTCCCGAAGAGGTAAGCAGGGAAGTGTAGTAAGCTCCTGCGTTTCACCAATTACTTTTACGTCCCATTAAATAATCCAAGGGTCATAAATCCAGACTCCGAGCTACTACTAGGAATTTCAAGTTAGAAAAAATCAGCAATAGCCGTCCCGTTAATCGAATCCAAGACGCTGTGCAATCGCGCCTGCAACCACTCAACCATCGAGGCAGTCAAAGGCAGGCAGTTGAATTATTTCAAATTAACAATATCCACTAATCTAATCGTCCAAATAACATGCTTTAAGAGACAAAGTTTATCTTCATAACTGTCTTTAAAATAAAATCCATTATGTTCTTAGGAATTAATATGCCATGCCTTATAATAATGGTCAAAAATCACTTTCTAATTTTCTATAAATTAGAAACTCTATCTCTGTCTCTCTCTTTATTATAATTCTTTAATACGAGAAAGGCACATGGTGGGGTCGACTTTTTTAGATCTATAATACTTAGAACTCATATTTTTGTAATAAATTTTAATTACATTGTACTAACAATTACGCCAGCCCGGGCATTCAAGCATTTCGGTAGCACTTTTTCCCCTATTTACTTTATGCCTATAAATATTTAAGGTTTTCTAACAATTGTTATATCATTCTAGCATATAGCATTCCTCATGAATCAGACTACAGTATACAAAAAGAATATTTCGTATACGATTAACAGTTTTTTGAAATATGGGCAATTAAATAAACAAGACATTTTCATTTTTGATACATTAATAAAGACAGCGCAAGTACCTTCAAGATCGTGGAGAATGGATGAACATCGCCAAATGTATACTTGTAATGATGATGTTGATGATGATTTGTGATAATTTACCCATATACATAAGTTACCAATTAACTTGGCTTTAAAATTATGTCAATCGTTTCAAGAGAAACCCATCACTGTGGATGAAAAGTTAGTAATGTTACGAGTCAAAGTACTAAACAAAATGAGCAAAACCTTCGATCGGGAGATGAGACGGACTGAACTGTAAACAGCGTAAAGATAGATTTAAACTGTACGGGACGCTATATATGCGACGATGTAGACGAATGTTCGCGACCAAGCATAAAGTCATCGAACAGGATCGAACCCGACACTGCCCTATCCAGTGTCAGACACACATGAGTACGCGCACGACGTTAATTAGACACAATTCAAGCATGCATGACATCTATTATTAATATTATATCATCAAGCCAAGTTTTTTACGGGATGGACAGAGTGCATCGGGTAAAAAATATCTCTACATTTGCAAAACTAATTCTACATACGTCAATCTCTTCACATATTTATGTGTGACGATTTCTTTTTTTCACTCTTCTTTCGAAGACTTGAAACCCCCCCCATAAGTCAGTACCTGACCTCTTTCGTCTCCCTTTTGGACCTATTTGGTCTCCCTTTTGGTTTTGGACTCTTCGTCTTCCTCGATATATACATACATTAACATTTGCATTGTATATCTGTTTTGTCATTCTTCCATATGCCAATCTATTTACAAGTTCGTATCATAACACAGCAAAATTGATGCGTTCATTCAAATGAACAATGCAGTTCATTCAAATGAACTAGACGAACGGGTGAGCCGCTTGGTGAGAACGGGAATAACCACATGATGCTCGTGGTACGGAAAAAAATTGTCGACTCAAACCATCCGTGGAAATAGGACGTTTGAGGAACCGGGTCCAGCCGGGTCGTATAATTAGTGTAGTATAAATAATCTGACTGTTGATGACAAGGCATAGTACACTTCGTTCGCTCATTGGATTACCTTGCTAGCAAAATGAATTTTTTGGCGGTAATATGACAATCTGTTTGCATAATGGCGGGCTCTGATTATTTTTTTTCTACTCGTTACAAATCTACTTCCCTATGGCTGGTTGCAATTTTTTTTAATTCAAGAACTTCCATTCATTTAGCCATTTTTTTCAGGTGACATGCCTTTTGGCTTTTGCAGCAGTAGCGACGGCAATCCCACCCGTCGAGTTATACCATGGTATCGCCACAGTTGATAGTATAGTAAGTGTATGCTTTTTCTAGACGTTTCCAAAAATTATTTATATTTTGTAATTATTCGAAACTCCAATAATATTATGATAACCTCCTAAAATGTATTTATATATTAGGTTCATAAAATGCCATATACGGGCCATTGTTTTTAGATTCTAATTTTTTAGAAGTTTGTTACACAGCCTAAAATTTAGACTGTTCAATGCACTATAGCGTCTCCCTTTTCTTATTTTTATTAATTGGAAATAGAAAATTCATCATATCCTACATCTACATACTTAACCTAAATATAGTACATGTGCCATATCAGAATCTTACATACCCCGGATTTTACTCGATATATATGTTTACATAACAAATTTCGTCTTTTCACAGCCGAACCCCAACTACGGGTTTCACTACGCAGTGAACGATCCCTATACCGGCGACAACAAAGCCCAGTGGGAGACGCGCAACGGTGACGTGGTCAAGGGCGCCTACTCACTGGTGGAGCCTGACGGTAACGTGCGCGTGGTGGAATACACCGCGGACTCCCTCACCGGCTTCAACGCTGTGGTCAAGCGCAGCGGTCACAATGTTCATTCGGTCGGACTCCCGATAGCCCCTGTAGCCGTAGCTCCGGTTATCACTAAAACCATCACGCCTATCGCTGAAGTTGCCCATGTCGCTGATGTGGCCCATGTTGGTGAAGTGGCTCATGTCGGTGAAGTGGCCCCATTCGCTGAAGTGGCCCCAATCGCGCCAATATTCCACGCACCCGTAGTACACGAACCAATCCTCACCCCCATCATCGAACCGGCACCGGTTATTGCGCATTTGCCCGCCGTGGATTACTTGCATTTGCCTCCCTTGATTCTGCCCCCACCGGCACCATGGGTGTCCGTGTCGGGAACTACGTACGGTCGCAAGGGCAACATCGTGCGAAGATGGACCGCCGGGCCTATTACCGCCGGCCAAAAGATGACCATCAGAACAAAACATCACTGAGGTGAACATATCGTATAATGTGCCAATAACATAACTTCTACGTGTTTAAGTAACCCTTAAGTTACTGGCGGCGCTGGTGTTCTCGCGTATGAACTGTTATATGTGCAAAGGTACACACACACAGGCCGTTAGAAGTTAAACTAAATTTTGTATATATCCAGAGCAGCGAAGTGTAACTAGGTTAAGTAAGTTTAATTACTGAAATAAACTATTAAATAATTTATTACCGTTATTTCTCGTACGTTCTATGGGAATTTTCTAGTTTAGAATTTCTGGTAGTGATTCGGCGTCTGGATCAGTGCCCGGTGTATGGCAACAAGCCACCACCTATTCCATGGGACTTAAACGTAACTGGTGAAACGTGGGAGTGTACTACACTCCTCTGCCTACCCC
>DWJK01007156.1:0-10039 GCA_018248815.1 Croniades pieria auraria
GGCGGACTACGGCCTTAACCCTCTCAATATGAGAGGAGACCCATATTCCAACAGTGGAATGTTCATGGGTCGATTATGTATGTATGTGTTATGTGAAGTGCACTTAAACACCCTTAACTCTGATAGGGATATCTGTAGTTCAGAATAACTCAAACACAGTGTAAACACTCTTTCAGTATCAAATGAAGATTCATAACGTTATCCACATGTAGATGTTTGTTAAAATATTTAGTACGAACTTGAGGGTAGTTTAACAAACTTCTTTAACTTACATTAACAGGTATTAATCTATACATATAATAAAACTGTAACTGATTGTCTGTACATGGCAAATATATTTAAAAATTCATAATGGGGTGCCTTTATATATGAAAGAGAACCCACAACAATGATTTTTCATTTTGTCTGTATGTCTGTATGTTTGTGAACGGTAATCTCAGAAACGGCTTATCCGATTTGAATGCAGTTTTCCGGATTATATTGTGATAGGGTTCACTTAACATTTAGTATTTTTTTCATTTAAATCCGTTAACAAATAAAGAAGTTGTCAATTAATTTTTGCAAAACTTACGAAATCTACGTGTACGAAGTCGCGGTCACAGCTACATGTATTTTACTATATTTGCTCATAGTGATCATAGCGTGATGTTCTTAAAATAGTTTTTTAATAATTGTTCTCTAATTAACGCGTGTGAAACCGCGGGGCACAGCTAGTACTTAAATATAACCACATTTAAATCATAACATAGAGTATGCTGTGTGGTTTAGGTACTTATGAAGAACTATTGATTCATGTAGGATTACAGCAAAATACAATATATAATGAAGCCATACTGAATATTATTACCTTCTGGAATATTTCTCTGGTTCTGTGTCACTTTCAGGGAAGACAATACGAGGCATTTTTAATTTGCGAAGTCGACTTCTGCTATCTGTATAGATGAAAGTAATAATGGTTAAAGTCAAAAGTTTCCTTTTTTTTTATATTTAGCCCACAAACAGGCGCTTAGGCCACCTGAGATTAAGTGGTTACCGCCACCTATAGACATTTTTCAAGTCCCAATTACCAATGTGAAGAGGCTAATGGAGTGGCCAATGCGTTGCCAGCTTTGAGCGCTCTTTTTGCGCTTTTGAATAACCCTCCAAAAAATCCTAGTGTTCTGGGAAAACCTCCTGAGAATTTTTGACATACAAATAAATAATGCTTATTGCCAAAAACATTCACTTCTTGTTATTACTTGCAAGACTAATGCTTTTTTCACACTATGACACATCTATTGGGTATATTATCAAAAATTACTATTCATGAATAAAAATATTTTTATTTATTTATTTATCCTTTATTGTTGGTAACAAAGGGAGGACTTAACACCAAGTGGCATTATCTAGCAGTCAACCCAGGTGATGATGAGAATTTGGGATAGGTAATATCCTTTAATAACATTCGTGGTAAAATGTACTTACATCTAGTGGGCCAGCGCTGGATCTTCCTAGCGACCTTGTATTGACTACTCCTCAACTCGCGTTGAGACCAATTTGATGCCTAAAACATTACAAGTCATTTTCATTTATACCATTAATGATTGTACCATCTTTATCATAACAAATTTAATTAGATTATCATTGATTGCATTCATAAAATTCTCAAAATGCTATGCACACATGCATACAACGGATTTAATAGTATTTCAAGAGGTGGTAAATTAAGTGACGAAGTGGAACAGTTCACACTGGACATGTAAAATATATTTGAGTATATTAATTTTAATTGTTAGATAACTAGTCAAATTTATCTAAAGAAACTGGCCTACAAAAATAAAAAACATATTTGTACTAAGCACCTTTATTTCAAAATGTATAGATACCCTATTTACAGTAGAAACCATCAGTGCTAGTAGTTCATTATTTTATAGTGTAAGGATTTTATGGGAGCAATTCTACTAAAAATTGATATATCACAACTGAATTCTCAGAAGCACCAACACATATACTTAACTTCAGGACCTCAATATTGAAACAATTTGATCTCCAAGTTGATTTCTTTCTACAGATCAATTACTGATACAAATAGTGCCTATTGCCACTAACAGTTAGATACACCATTATATGATAGTTTATTGTTTAGAATTCAGCCTCTAACTCCTGAATGGTCCTGGGTTCAAATGCATAGTATACTCCTACTATACAAACATGTGTGATATAATATTTTGATATCACTTCATACGACTATGAAGACATTGTAACTAGCACACTTTAATTTACGAAAAAAAAATTACAGCTATTGTGGCAGACTGTGGCTTCAAACCTGTCATTCTGAGAGGATACTCATATTCCAGCAGTGAAATGATAAAAGGATAAAAATCTGTAAGCCGAAATTCATGCTACTTATTAATGATATAGCATGTATGGTCTACTTTTTATTAATTTAGAATTTCTAGTAGTGACTTAGAGACTCAATTTGTGCCCAATATATGTCAATAGGCTCACCACTTATTCTATGGGACTTCAACATAACTGGTGAAACATGGAAGTGTACTACACTCCTCTGCCTACCTCATTGGGGATCACAGGTGTGATGTAACATAGGTTGTATATAGATTAATTTCATTGACCATTGATATTTGATTAATTCCTGTCTAATGGTAGTGAGACATACCCTAGGATGTAGCTTACTCAAATACTAGCAGTATTTCTAGAATATAATGAATCTAATAGAATTGTGCATATTTTAAATGTGTTGTATCAGATTAACCAATGTATGTATGAACTATAAACAAATGCATATATCACATAAAACATAAGAATGGTAAAAATATTTTGCTGTTTAATCTAATGGAGTGTTATGTTGACCAGTGTTATTACCATGTATACAGTACTACCACAGCAACTCCTAACTGATACTATTGTGTTAGAATATTTTATTATTTCCTTTATTATTTTTATTGCACTCAAAGATAGCATATATATACCTGCAGTTTCTAAGTGTTGTAAGAATAACACATTTTCAATGTTTTGCCTTTTTTTTGTTTTTACAAGCCCAACAGCAAGACATACCTGCTCTCACTTCTCATATGAACTTAAAATTAATTGTGTAGTGTGACTGATTGGAATAACAAAAAATACATTTGCCTTTGTTCATGTCATGTGTCACCACTAAATAAAACATATATGTGACAGTGGACAATAAATACTACAATTACCACTGACTTTTAAGCATATTTATATTCTTATTAGGTTTAAATTACATGGCAATTAAACTTCCATCATGCTCATCTACTTTCACAGGACACAAACATGCAACTCAGCATCAAAATCTATTGACCCTACTGTGAAATGTCATAAGGAAAATGACAAGTTATTAACACAACTCAGTGACATTTCTTAGAAAAAACTGATAAATTCTGATTCTTGATTACGAAAGTTTTTCGTAAAGCTTTCAAAGCACATGCAACGTCGTGCAATCGCAAAGGTACTCTCTAGAGGAAATGGGGACAGGAAGTTGGCCTACAAGACATGCCAGACAAAGCGATGGTAGAGAGGACGGTTATAGGAAGCTATAATCAATGGGAACTTGTCACCTTCTCGTCCGATACGCTGCCAACGTCGTTCAATGTGTAATTCACATCATCTACCTCCCCGTTCTCTCCGTTACTACGTCGGGTTTTCACCATTGCAATGCTCCCAACCTAAGCCGTATCTCAACATTCAAGCCCACCAAACGGTTATATAAGATAAGAAAATGTTACGAGCTATCCAAAAACAAGAATCGAGCTCGCCCGAGCACTCGAAATAGAAATTAACACGACAAAGGACGAACGTTATCTTCCGCACATGTCGTATGAGAGCGCCATGTTAAACGGGCAACCGAACTGTTCGTAGTCATCGATGCATTGCATATTTTTCATAACAACTATCACATAAACGGTCGAACCTCCCTTACCTCACACCAAAATAGATTTAAAAAAGTACTTGAAACAATATTTTCTCTAATACATTAATGATAGTGATTTCAAAATGAATTCACGTTTATGTTTTTATTGACATGAGAAATGTCAAAAATTCCCGCAATTTTGACGTTTTTCATAAAGTTCGGATACGCGACCATAGTAGAATTGCTCATAATTTACTTCAGACTTTTGTGATTGCTTTCAAGTGAGCTAGCAAAATTTATAAATGTCAAAACTTTTCTAACGATTCGTTTTTTACATAAGTTTATTACAGCATTTGTTTTTTAAATTTGCGAGAACATTTTAATACATATTTGCAATCTCCACAATTCCTTCATGTTTAGATGTTCACTAATGTTCATGCTCTATCTCGCATTGAAACGAGGTGGTGAATCAAAAAGGTTTCTACATTCCCTACTTTAGAAAAAAGAAAGGAAGAAATTAAAAAAACACAGGTTCCAATTGATAATGCCACTATTTAATATTTGACGAGAATACCATTATTATGACAGATTATCAAAAAGTGTTCTTTGGCTGAAAGAAGATCTCAAGACCCTATTACCAAAAATAAAAAAAAAAGTGTCAACTTAAGAATCAGGATTATTATTATGAATGTTGTAGGTAATATCTTCGTTTCATATAATTCATATAGTATATTAGTTACTATTAAGTCGTAGAATTTCGAATGTCAAAGTTAAACTAAGTATTCCCCTAGATCTTTAAGATATTTACCTCACAATATAAATTCAGTAAAGTGTAGCGTAATGTGGTAATCGTTTTTATCAGGTCTAAGTTTTAATGGTACTAGTTCTTTTAGAAATAATGACACAAAATTAAGAGATCATCTTACATACACTAATATCCAGTTAACTGTAACCATGACCGACAACGCAATAACTCCTACGGAAACGAGCAAGGCAATACTAGAAGAAAAGCCCTCCAAGGACGGAGACGAAATGGATGAAGAAGTATCTGCGCGAATGACTGCTTCTTATAGTGAAATTTCGTTTCATTCCGATCAAGGACAACCTTCTCAGGAGTCCAGTAGACCTCCAGTACCTGGACCTTCTCGACCTTACGATTTACCATCAGAAAATCGTAGGCAAGATAAAATTCCTCTAGACATTGATGGGCACGTTCGGTATGAAGGAGACATGACTCATTATGTCGCTGATGACCTAGAATTTAAAATAAAACTCTCTAGTCCAATAGCTAAGAGAGGTGAAACTCCTGTTTTTGGTAGTTCTAGTGCTTCCCGGTCCAGCACACCCTCGGGTAAACTGTACAGGCAAATATTGGCTCCGCAAATAGGCCAAATAGACATAACAGTGCTAAATGATCTAGAATATGAAGCTCAGAAAATAGCACAGTCTGTGGATAACTTAATAGAAAATTTATCGAGCATACTGCATTCCAATTCCTCGTTAACTGCTGAAAATATGGAAGTGTACAAAGACGCAGTGGGCAAAACCTGTGATGCCATGGATAATAATATAAAAAGTATGTACACAATTCTAGCAAAAGGCGAAGAGGTGTCCCAAGCCATGATACCAGTCCAAGCACAAGCGGCAAGGATAACAGAGATCAAAAGACTGTTGCAAATATTTGAGAACAATTTCTAAACTTTAGTAATAGTTTACATGAAAACTGTAAAGATGTCTGTTTAACATTATCTTAAGCAACCAGTATTATGTAAAAAATATACTCTATGGTCTCTTTATTATTGTCTTTTATTAAATGCTTATTTTGCTTATGTTAAAGTACTGTTATGTTATAAATATATTTTTGAAAAAGTATAGTGTGTTTTGCTGAAAGTGTTGATATGTATTAGGAAATTTAAAAACTTAATATGTATACTAAACAGCAGTGATAGTCTAGTGATTAAGAATTCAGCCTCTTGCTCTAGGGGCCCTGGGTTTCAATCTAGGGTGTGCACCTCCTTAGAAAAGTGTGATTTAAGTTTAAATATCACTTGTTAACTCTGAATGAAAACATAGTGAGGAAAGCTGAAAACAAGGGTCTCGACTAAGAAATCAATGTCACATCATATTATTATTAGTTATTATGACTATAAGTTGTAACATATAGTAGTAGAAGTACATTTAAATTTAGTTTTGTAAGAATGTGCCAGCAAGAGTAGGTATATTTGGTATTTGTACTGTTATAATTATAAATATTATTATATTTGTTATAATAATTATATTTCGTATTTGTACTGTTTTAAACTAGTTATATGCGATCACATGCACTGCCGCTAAACGATGATTAGTTTTAGTATACACTTTAAACAGACCTTTAAACCGAAGTATAAATAACTTCAAAGAAAAATAAAGTATTGAAAATTTTTCGTCTTATTATAAACTCAATCTAATTTGGATATTATTAAATTTCACATTTATCACCACGTCTAATATATTGCAGTCTAATAAGGATTGTTCTCTCTCAAATTTTCAATATTTTGTTGTTATTTCAATGGGTGACAAAAACATCACGAATGCTTTTTGTTTAAAACTGGCGCTCTGCAAATAAAATATTTTATCTATGCTCAGACGGATTTAAAGATGCTCTTAAAGTTGGTAGTATTGGAATTATCGTACAGACTATGCAATAATTCCAATACTAGTAAATTTACTGTACGGTACGGTGACAGTGACGGCTCGTTTCTCAATCGCTTGCAGGTGGTCAGTTGAGTGGGGTGTGTCGACACGCCAGAGACGACTCGTACAATAAGAGCTTTTAAAATCCATGACAGAAAATGTAAATTGAATTGCTAACATGTGTAGTAACATCATCAAAGGATTCAACGTGCTGTTGTTGGTCTCATGACCATTTGAATTTAAACAAATTTAACAACTGTTAATACGTATTCCAAATGGGCGACGTCGTAAGCCTATTCTCTGTGATAATAATGAAATTTAAGTCCAAGTTCAACCAAAGCAAGCTCTATTTCCACTATGATTTTCCTTGGGAAAAGCTTAAGGAAGTGAAATGGATGAATGAGAGGGCGTCTTCTAACAGAGCGTACGTCCCGACTACAGTAAGTGATTTTTTTTACAATATTGTGATCATTTATGTATTTCTTTTCCAAGATAAGTGACTGAAAGTTGTTCGCTGAAAATGTGGAGTGAAATTTCCTTTCTAATTCAGAAACTATGGGAACTTCGTTTGCCACAGCACTATATTTATTAATTTAATTTATTAAAATAACTTTTATCAAGATTATGTCGTAAATGTTTCCTGCTGTTAGATGTTTGTTTAAATTAAAATTGTTTATTTTTGCGTAATAAAAATGGTTTATTTTGTTATGCTAAAAAATATTTATAATTTTTTAATGTTGAACTCTGACTCTGAAAAAAATATCGAATTTTTATATTGCAATATTTCGAACGAATAGCAAGATATTTGTCAACTAAATCATATAATCATCATGTACTTTATTTTTAAACATAGGTTTATGAGATATGTATTTGTGGGTACATGGGAGATAATTACACATTATAGATTATAGTTCAATTGACCATAAATTCATGATTATATGAAGTATTATCTGTGTATGTTTATCTGTGCATCTGTGTGTATAGCTTTTAAATTGTTATCTTTTGTTATCCAATTGTAGATTTTGGGTCGTGTACCAAATTTTTTCACAGTCTGATAAAATAGGGAGGCTGATGATAATGAAGATTTTTTCACTTTTGCTATTCCTGTGCAAATTGTGTCTAATGTATAAGGCACAAGGAGATTTATTGTACATTCTAAATATATATATGTAGTACCAATTTGAAATAAAAACAATTTTTATTAAAATTCTTATAAACTACCTTACTATATAGCAATTGTTTAAGGCACCATAACTATGATGTGACAGTAACTGTGGTGTGTGTATGTATAAAAATTATGATTGAAACTTCGAACTTTTATTAATATTTAATTTACTTGTCCCATTTATTCTTTATTGTCATTTACTTAATAGTAAGATGTTGAGGCACACCTTGGGAAAGGCCTATGTCCAGCAGTGGAACGGAAAACACTGACATGATGATGATGATGATAAAGATGATTGTGGTTACACTATATTATTATTGCCGTTAATAATAAGCATCCACCGCCCATCATCAATCATCAAATAATGCAGATTTACAATTATTTTGGGGAGTATAAAACTAAATATTGAAGTTTTTCTCACTAAAAATTTTTTTTATTTAACAAATGAACAGCCCTATCTCTAGCAGTGGATGGGAGTAGGCCATTGACTATGATGATGAAATGAACAGGGTCATTGGAGTTAACAACTTACCTATTTGTAAGATGATAAGGCTTTCAACCCTGCTATAAACTGTTAACTATTTATAACACTGTTAACTATTTATAACACTGTTAACTATTTATAGAACTGGATCTAACTACTCCAGCTTACCCATACCCTTTGAAGCTCAGAACCACTTACGAAAGTGAAGCACTAACAGTAGCCTATTAAAGGTCAAACCACACCTTATTTTCATCGCATTACACATTAATGCAACCATCTATGATTTCCATGTTACTGGCAGTTTGTAATTACAGATATTATGTAGGATACATAGTTTAAGAGTATGAAAATATTTTAGATCATAAAATTTTTGCAGATAAAATTTATTCTAGTTCAAAAATGTACTGTGAATTTAAAGCTACAGAATAATAGACATGTAATGCTTAAATCTTTAGTAACTTAGGGATTTTATGTGATAGTGACAATATGCGTTTTTAAAGCATCAAAAGTTCTTCAGGTCTTGTGCTTTATATAGATAGGCTAATAATAACATGCGTTTTTATTGGCGCGATAACGAGAATAATTCCCATACATTATTTCGTTCCTTGTTTTTCA
This sequence comes from Croniades pieria auraria, assembly GCA_018248815.1. Lineage (NCBI taxonomy): Eukaryota > Metazoa > Arthropoda > Insecta > Lepidoptera > Hesperiidae > Croniades > Croniades pieria. Next base: position 8,809 of record DWJK01007156.1, read on the forward strand.
TTTTCTGGGAATATTTTGTATATTTTTGAACATTTAGCACAAATATTTTTAACTGTCGACTTCATTCTACTTTTTTGTACCTATGAAAATGTAAAAAAAAAAGTTGCACCTAACTGGACGTTGCGTATTTGAGGACACATTCCTGCGACGTTAGCCATTTCGAAAGCAAAGTTACAAAGCAACTATCTATTTGTATATATATCAGCTTTGAACGTGTTACTGAAAAAGTCTTTTAATATTTAAAAATATCTTTTTAATGTTTATGTATAATATATAATATTTTTCGAATTTAATCAACACACCAAGCCTTGGTAAGCCTTAATTTATTCAATTAAATAAAGAGGTATACAATTCGTTCGACTTAAGTGAAAAAGGAGAGCTCTTTCTTTCCATCATCCATCCACCAGCTCTTGGATGTCACTGCTGGACATAGACTTGCCGTAATCGGCACCATCCTTTCCGGTTCTGAGCCTGAAGTTCGTACCTCTTCGTTAAACTTTGTTCCTATGTTCCTATTGCTCCTATTCAAAAGATGAAATTCAGCGATGCTGTTATTTTTGTCACAAAGTTCTCTTGAATCGCACGAACTTCGCTTTTTGAGAAGCTTTCGCATACCTTGCCACATGTCACTGACCTAAGCTTCTAACACGTCGCTTAGGTCAATGTCCAATGTAGTCTAGTTGATTTTCCACCTTGTATGTGTTTAAATTAGTTGTTTTACCAAATATAATTTTATGTAAACCGCTCTCACCGGCGGTTTTTCGCATGAATAAATTTTAATGGAGATGAATACTTGTGAATTCATTGCTTCAGTACTAAAGAAATACAAATGGGTTTCAATATTTAAATGCTAATATAGCTACGTAAAAACTTTGCTAACTGACAGATAGTCACTTATAATAAGCAACAAAATAAAAACTGAATTGTAGCTCGATTGGCAGACCATTGGATCACTTATTAGTGAAACTGACTATGGAGCCAGGGGTAGTGGGTTCCATTCCCACCTGAGCCAAAAGAGTGATGACCATAAGTATTCTTTGTCTTTTACGGTTTCAAAACTATATATCTACGAGTATATAATATGCTGTTGTTTGTATTTAGAAAGTTGTAAATTAATAATAATAATATTCTTCTGTGCCGTTTCTTCATTACTGACGGTTGCGTCTCTGAAAATGTTTCGTGGCATTGTGTCAGTTCTTTTCACTTCGCTCGGTTTTCCGCTTCTATCAAA
>DWJK01007157.1:0-10039 GCA_018248815.1 Croniades pieria auraria
TTGGGTTCTCTTGCGTATATAAAGGCACCCCATTATGAATTTTTAAATATATTTGCCATGTACAGACAGCGATCAGTCACAGTTTTATTAAATGTATAGATTGTATGAGAATTGGGGAATTAAAGATATTTCAGACTATTTAAACAGGCTGAACAGATATAGATATATTCAGAAAGACACTTGGTACCACATCTGTTGAGTATATTGTAAACAATTATAGTTCATTACATATTATCAGTAGTCCATCGTCACGCCGTGTCCCTTACGGTGTATGTAGAGAGCACCATGTATCTCTATTCTGTTAGTCTTCTTTCATCTGCCACTGAACGTTTTTTAATTCTATTTGACAGGACTATGGATACGGATCGGTGCGATCGGTGGAGACCTCTCGGCCAGCGCTGGAAGCGGTCAACTGGTCTGCTGGATCCAATAATGGACCAATGCCGGTGAGATTCTCGGACGTATTTATGATCAGGTCCAAGATGATGAACTCCGCCAAATACTCTTGAGAAAATTTACAAAGTATTACGGAAGAGTTCATTCAAGTGTTATCATTTTTGGTATTTTTCATCAGCTAATTACTTGACGTTAAGTGCTCATTACAAGCCATATATAAATATGCTATTTTAAACAAGACTGAATATGTATCCGATATAGGTCATTGATGAATAGTGAGTTTTAAAAACCAAGTCGAAAAACCTCGTGACGGGAAGTATTGCTGCTTTGCGGTTGAGTCAGGGGTAGTAGTGCTGCTACGGCACACGACCTTGGGAGAGGACCTCTATCACTTCTGGTTACATTGTTTCATTACATTAAATTAATTAATTTTTAATATATGTGTACTTCGTTTTATTTTCTCTGCCAAAAAGCACTGGAGCTACTTGTACGAATACTTTCCAAGCCTATGATACGTAAAAAGTGTTATAGATATGCTTTTGATACTCAAAAGAAAACTTAAATATTCATAAGAATTACTAAAGGGTGCCTTGCACTTTCCTCAACATATCAAACCTTCAGACTGTCAATTTATACAAATTGATAAAAGTAAATTACCCTTTTTCAGATAGCAGACGCTGGCCTGGTGCTGAGAATGCAGAACAGGATATCAGTACTACAGAGTGAGCTGTCCAGGACCTCGAAACGAGCAGGTGACCTCGAAGAGAGACTATTGAGTGAGCATTACTTTTTAAGTTATCCCGATCAACGTTTGTCTGGTCTCTGAGGTCTCTGACAAGCTTAAAAATATATCGTCGTCCCACAGATCGACTCTCCGCACCGCCCACAAACCCCAATATCGATCGGTTCAAAGTGGAAGAGCTGGAGATTGAGAACAAGAAGCTACGCGAGCACCTGGACCGGCTGCGGGCAGCCGGCGACAGCCTGCTGGTCTCCAAGGAAGTTATCAGTGAGAATATCATTTGTTTCTGTACTATTATTTTCCAAGTAAAAGAAAAAACATTGGATTTTAGTTTTTTACACATTTTGTACTTTTTTTAAATATCTAAATACTCAATAATATGTACTTATATATAGAAATTTACACATAAAGTTTATCATTTGTCTGATCACCCTAGCAAAGGCTCTGTTTAATTTGAGATTAGGCGACAGTGTGTTAAGTTTTCTTCAGATATTATGATTATTACTATTTCTAAGTACATGGGCTGAATGTGTCAATAGGTGTGTTATGTCATATTTACAGAGCAACTGAGTGTTATGCAGAACGAGCTGGACAGAAGGCGAGATGAATGTATCCAGCTGAAGAGTGTCTTGTCCAATCAGGTATGCATATTTAAAAATATATCTTGTATATATAAGCATATGTATCATGGAATAGTTAAAAATATGAATATGCTAATCTAGTGATCTTATCAGAAGCGGACGGCTACGATTCCAATTATGTGTTGAGACGTTAATTGAGTTCAAGATCTAATCACATTGGGGTCTAGACCAATATGGTACGCTATGTGTGTATGTTGCTTACTTAAATAAATATTTATCAATTTCAACTTTTGATTGCGCTAAAGTGTTCACGAGTGACGAGGTTCAAAGTCTTGTGTAAGGCGTATATGTACGCGCGTGTGGACTGTGTATGTATGGATCTACCATCAGTACTAGGCTCGCTAGTGACTTTGCTTTGCTGTTGTCTGTCAATTATTTTTTTGTACGAAAATAAAATATATAAATTTGTAACAATATAGTTCCAGTATAATTGAAAGATTGAAGAAAATAAACATGTACAGCGCAAGCAAATTTGCGAACGGTAGTGATGTTTCGGTGAACACGGTACAAGCGGGATTGGTAGGGGAGCGTTTCACGTGTTCGTATTATTATGTAGATCTATTAATACTGCCTGTTTTATGTTCTGGACCATAGACTCAATAGGTCATAAGTTCAATAGATCGTAGCTAAATAAATGGCACTAAAATTTTTATTGAAGTTATTTAAAACTCTTCTTTTTGTCATAATTTGTTTTGACATTTAACAATAACGTTTTTTAATTTTATTTTTGGCATAATTGTTTTCTATAACTTGTTTTGACACTTAGATTTTTTTTTTTTTACCAGATCATTCTCTACTTACGGACACACAGATAGTTCTATATGGAATTGCAGACCGCAATCTCCATTTGATAATATCTCTGTTATCTGACATCTTCATGTCAGCTATCTGCTTTGGTGAATATTTGACCGCACTATGTAATATTTACACGTATTTTTAACAGTTTATCACTTATGTTAGTGGCAAACATTTGCTCTCGTGTTATTGTATTCATATAAGTGATTATTTAAAAGGAAGTTTACGAAACGATCTTGTGATAATAGTGTTTAAAAAGATAATTAAAAAACAATTTTCTTAATAAAAATTTCAAATTAGTTCTTCCTCACTAATGTGATAAAATAATTTAAAAATAATAAAACGCTTTTTGTAATAATTAGTTAAAGAAAGTTTTCAGTTTTTTTTTTATAAAATTCTTTTGTTTCTGTTTTTAGGACATAATTGCCTAGTTGAGTTTCAGTGCAAACCATTTGCATTTTAGTTTTTTTTCATATAACTTTATTAAAATAGAGTTTATTCGAATTCATAAGTTACCTGTTGTAGTAAAAATAATGAATCTGTATTTGCCTTAGGTTTTATGAAAATAATACAAGATAACAGCAAAACACAGTTGCAATTTAATGTATATCTATGAAAAATATCTACATGAATTTCTCTATCCGATGTGTCATTTTAAAACTTGTTGTCTATGAAAGAGAACAAGAGCTTTGATATACATATATATCATGCTAGGGAGTGACAGAACGCATAAGTTTCCTAAAAGTTTCATTCAGAAAACATTGTTTATGGACTTGCCTCAGATTAAAAGTGCTTTGCATGGGAAAAATACTAAGGTATATATAATTAGGTGCTTAAAGAAATACGAGTAATATATTATATGAGGATGTCTCTGACTTTAGGCTTTTGGGAAGTAATGCTTAAAAAATTTAATGTTTTTTTATTTAAACAGGTTCGGGAACTTTTACTAACATTTACTATAAATATCATAATTATATAAACAGATTTGATAAATTGGTTTTGGGTGCCATTTTCACTATGTTCAGTAATCTATCTTGTGTCGCCATTTTTTTTGTAACGTTTAACTATTTTTGACTTTGCTATATATGTACATTTATTTACAAAGTACTGAGAGTATATTTTGAGTCTGTAATTTTTATATATATTTTTTCTAATTTAGCTAGTTATTGTTAGAACTGGCAACTTTTAAATTTTTAATAAAGAGTAAATTCCCAAAAGAAAATATTTTTATATATAATCATTATCAGCGTATCGACTGTTTGTAATATTCTTTTCATACTTTTTAAAAAATTAATGCGTGATGCATGATTTTTTTTAAATTTTCAATCTGTTGTCGGTTCTACATATCTATGTATATATGATTATATCAGTGAGTACATTATAAGCGTTATACTAAATGGTTAATTGATTTACGCAGAAACCATGGTTCCAAGCTCTGAAGAGTGTTGTAAGTAAAACATCGGTGTTCACGCGACTGCTTACACACATCGCCACGCTGGCGTTTTGTTTGTCGCCAACTGGCCTGGTCGCCTATATCGTTACCTATATAGTTTGCGTGTAGTATTTTGTCATAACCGCATCAAAACTGCAAACCGACTGCAATAGCCAAAACTGATATTTTGCAGCTGGCTTACTTATTCTAATGTAGTTAGTCCGTGTGAGGATTGAGAGGACATTGAGCTATAACCGAAGTTGATACGTCGTTGCGTTATTAAGATCGTATTATAACTCCACACAACTCTGTGAGAAATTAGATTAAATTTCAATTTTCAAACCCAATTCATACCACAACGTGACAATTTTTAAAGCTTAAGCAATTTTAAATTTCGAACGAAAATCGAATCGATTTAAAAAACCAAACAGTCCATATTGTTATTAGAATATTACACTTCCGACCAGTTTGTGACGACGACAAATAAAAAGCAGCGCGCTTCCAATTTCAAAAATGTAATCCTCCATTTTAATCGTAGCAATTTTTTTTTTAAATTATGAAACGAATACGTTACATTATATACGAAATCATTTCTACGCTTATGACTACATGTATTCTCTTTGATTAAAAATGTAACGCTTTAACTCACGTACGTTTTTCGGGATTGCCCGACTAGTTTCGGACCTGTACGAGGTCCTTCCTCATGAGCATCCATAGCTTGCAGTCTCCGTCGCGACCTCGCTGCAAGTGACGGGTGCTGATGAGGATGGACCTCGTACAGGTCCGAAACTAGTCGGGCAATCCCGAAAAACGTACGTGAGTTAAAGCGTTACATTTTTAATCATGAACTCTCTTTGTTTAATATCATGTATAACTATAAAGACGTGTTAGTAATCTGCATGTTTAATTAATTTTTTTTTACTACCCATTTCAACGCTTTCTTTTGCTGACCATCGCACGGTATATATAATTTTTTTTTTTTACTTTTGTTTTATAACCTATGTACATATATTTTGTTAATGAACTGTTTAGCAACATAGAAACTGTTTTTAATTTTTTTTTTCATTTCGAGATGTTGGCACCAGTTAAAATGTATTGTTACTGTAATTGAACACACAAAATCAGCAATGGGTTGGTCAATAGGTGGTATAATAAACTCCAGACATTTCCTAGTCCCAGAACGAATGTATATACATATATACCCAGGAGTGATCTATATGCGACTGCCTAGTTCGTCCAGTGGTTGCAAAAGCGACTGCTGATCGAAAGGATCTGAGTTCGATCCTCAGGTCGGGTACTATAGGGATTTTTGTAACTTAGAATTAAACACAATCAGTCCAGACCTTTTTTTTTACTGAAAACTAGGTACAGGCTGTTAGAATCAACATTATAAGTTAATGTGGAAATCTGGTCTGTTAAATTTAGTTAGATATTTCATTTTAAATTGGTGTCATCGGCATTTTGATAACTGATTTCGTAACGATTTAAATTACTCATTTCCTAAGCATCACTCTAATCTGAACCTTATTTGATCAGACCGTGAACCTGAAGTCCCTCGCCACCTCCAACTACGGCTCGGATGTGGACATCATCAACGAGGACGGCGAATTGGCCACCGCGTACGAAGCACAGAAGGGTATCAATAGGTAATCACCTTCATCATCAATTCTTTTACCATTCCACTGTTGACCACTGGTCTCCTTTCAGAATTAGAAGAGTTATAACCGTAGTACCAAGCTGGCCACCCTGTGGCAGATTACACACACCTTAGAGAATTATTACGGAAAACTCAAAGATGTGCTGTGTGTATATTAATAAATATTTCTGTTTACAACATTTGTATAAGATATTCCAAAATGCAACGTGTCTGTCCGTAACAAGCATTTAATGATTCATTTACATGACCAGCGCGGTTTCACCACAACTTGTGAAATGTTGAACACAGTCTGATCTCATCTTTTAACACCTTCAATACGGTGTGGTCTTACCTTTACACTTTTCGCTCCGCCCCGCTCTGGCGTTTCCTTATAAAATCATATCTCATTCAGACAATTGCAAGAAGAACTGATATCGGAAAAGAAGTTCTACTCGGAGCACATCGCGAAAGCCAAAGCAGAGATAGAGCGACTTCGCGAGGACAATGAGAAGTATCAGAAGTGAGTAGTATTTAGTATATTTGTGGAAGTGTTGTGCAGTTTCAAGGTAATTATAGTATTTAATTACGTTAGTGAAGAGTTGATTAGAGGTAGGACGCGTGTAAGAGATAGAACATCAGAACTATGTACATACGAGACTGAACAAGAGTGTCTGAAGTAGCAATTACCGCTTATCAACAGGTGGTCCTACAGACTATTCTTGATTTTTTGTTTTTCGACATTTGACTGTTATAATAGCTATTTAATCTTCCCAAAGATAACGTTACAGGTATTTGTCCTACGGAAATTTAATACGCAGCTATGAATTGGACAATTTTTTTTTACGTAGTGTTGTCTTTATGCACTGGTCCATTAAAAGTTATTCCTCCGGAGGAGGATAGTGCGATCTAGCCTCCCCTATCTCCTCTCCGCTTAGAGTCAGTTTGGGCGACCCAAAGCTGAATTTGTTTGCAGTGTATGTGTTTTGTTAAATAAACCGGTGGCTTACATATATGTTTGGGACATGTTACTATATTTATCTCTTGCAGCGGCCGAGACGAAAGATCTAATATCGGGGGTACGGCTGTTGGAAGATTGTACAAAACATTCCAAAATACAACAAGAAACATCATTAATATAGTAAAAGTAGATACGAGTAAAGATGTCGTTTGGAAACTGACTCTATCCATTTTGATGGAGTTTTCTCTGTAGTACACATTAGCATAAATAATTGTGTAGGTATTTTTGTCTTTTCTACTTTCGCTCAAAACAATCTCAACATGCTGTTATTCGTTGTTTTTAATGTTAAATAAATATATTTAAGTTACAACTATTGATATTTTTATGTTATCTAAACATTGCAAGATTTTGACTTCCATGGGTGTGAGGTACGCAGCGTTAATATAAATGTTGTCTTGGAAACTTAACTTAGGAACAAAACAAGAAAAGTGCAAGTAGTGTTGCCAGGGATTAATATTTATTTACCAATGGGATAATCTTTCACTGTTCCTGGGAGACTACAGCAGTCTAAGTCAGAGGGAGTATCAAGACAAGGAAAATAGTTCTTTTTAGAACTACTAGTGTCAATGTAACCGTATTCTATTCGCAAGTAACATAGCGATGTAACTAACAGCTCTTCTCAGAGCTAACTTCGTCAATGAAATCACGAAATTGTCCAAATCTTTTGAGATCTAATGAAGTCATTGATACCGTTATTCTAAAAGTAACCGAAAACTCTTTTCAGGGTAAATTTTTAATATAATTAACAGTTTTTCGCAAAGCCAACAGTCACTGTAACCAATACGCGTAAATTTAACAAAAGCTCTTTTCAGAGCTACTGATAGCGTATCTAACGACTTTTCCAGAGTAACCAAGGTTAATGTAACCAGCAATAGAATTTAAAAAATCTGTATTCATAGTTGCAGCGCGATTCAAATAAAAGTTCTTTTCAGAGCTCCTCAATGTAACCGTTAGCCCTTTTCAGGGCTTAATCGTCAATGTAACCCTTAGCCCTTTTCAGGGCTTAGTCGTCAATGTAACCGTTAGCCCTTTTCAGGGCTTAATCGTCAATGTAACCGTTACCCCTTTTCAGGGCTTAGCCGTCAATGTAACCGTTAGCCCTTTTCAGGGCTTAGTCGTCAATGTAACCGTTAGCCCTTTTTAGGGCTTAATCGTCAATGTAACCGTTAGCCCTTTTCAGGGCTTAGTCGTCAATGTAACCGTTAGCCCTTTACAACAGGGTTTAATGGTCAATATAACCATTAACCCTTTTCAGAGCTTAGTCGTCAATGTAACCGTTAGCTCTTTTCAGGGCTTAATCGTCAATGCAACCGTTAGCCCTTTTCAGGGCTTAATCGTCAGCATAACTGCTCTTCTCAGAGCTGTATGCCGGTCTAAGAAATAGTTTTTTTTAAAGCTGCTGAAGTCAACGTGACCGCCAATCGAAGGGCCCAGCATTAAATTATAATGATCGTGTGACCTACAGTATTTATCGGAAATTTTATACTATAGGAGATGAAGTCAGTCATGAAACTACATAAACATAGGTTGCTAACGGCTTATGGGGTAGCTAATAGTTCGTGACTGATCTCATGATGGATTCGGACCTACAATGGATGGATTGGATTTGGATGTCCATGGTCTGCAGCTACGAGCTATCATTAGGCTGTGTGAGCATGACGGGGAATCTTTTATCGCTCCTGTAACATAAAACTAAATCCATTTTAGGTTGCTGAGCGCAGATCTGAGCCAGGAGCCCAAGAATAAGAATCAAGAGTTTGCCCAGAATGAGATCATCCGATTGGCGGCCGAGAGTCTTGCCGTACAGGTTGGTATTGTTATCATACCATCACGCTACGTCCTTTACGGAGTAGCCAGAGAACGCCATATGCGAAATCTATCTATACTTACATAACTGTCTTGCTTCCACTTTCATCACTATTTGTCATTTCCTACCATCTTTGTCTACTTTTCTCTGTGTGTGTTAATGTCACGCACAGAAAATGTCACGGAAGTCCATATTACGGATGTCCATGTCACGGGTGTCTTACTGTGAGACTTAGTGTATATTACTATTTATTATAGTCATGTATATAATTATTCTTTCTGTTCACCAACAGGAGCGCGTGGACAAGCTGTCGGAGAGTTGTCGAAGATACAAGAATCAGATAAGACTGCTGGTCAGTCGGCTCAAGGAGGCTGGCATAGATGATGTGCAGGACATATTGGAGGGCAATGGTAATGGTACACATGAGTTTGTTAATTGTCAATAATTATAGGCATGGATCGCACCTTAGTAGCCAATATCAGGTTAAATTAGATACCTTTTGCGTTTGCATTTAAATTCTTGCATTTTTTAATTAAATTTTGACCCTTTTTTGCACAATTACCAATTGTCTTTTCGCAATCGATTGTTCTAATCTATTTAAATAACATTTTACGTTTTACTTCTGTATATAAACAATGTATTTAATTTTCCAGACACGATCGTCTCCCAGAACACGTCGGCCATGCTGGAGCTGGCGCCCGTGATGCGCAAGAAGGAGCGGGAGTACCTCGGCATGTTCGAATACAAGAAGCAAGACGAGGGAACCATTATCAAGAAACTTATCACTGGTGAGTTTAAATTACAAAATTATCATCATCTGATCTGACCAGCTTTCTACGATTAGATAACATTTATGTATGTTACACAAGTTCGGCGCTAACAGAGCGGTTCCGCGAGATTTTGCTGATGTTTTAAAATTCTTTTTATTATTATTTTTCCACGTTCAGATCTCAAGCCTCAAGTGGCGATCACGCTCCTGCCCGGGCTGCCCGCTTATATCCTGTTCATGATGCTTCGGCACACGGACCATGTGGACGACGAGCCGAAGATGCACCAGCTCATGAAGGCCATCAGGATCGGGGTGAAGCGCACGCTGAAAAAAAGGGCGGATAACGTGGAGTACAATACGCTCTGGCTCTCCAACATGCTGAGGTGAATTAGATCGTATGGTTGTTCACATATGGTTGGTATTATATTACATGGCGAAAGTTCTGCAATGTTTCTGTTCTTAGATAGGTAGAAAGTAAATAGTTTATTGGGTACTACCTAAGATATGGTATATAAAACACACACTCATACACACACAAAGATAACTTATTTCTGAACAATGGGTGACCGTATTGCTTAGAAATGATGTCATTTGTGCAAATGTTAAAGTAATTTCAGAAGGAGATAGGGAACGAATACATAATATTATCTCTAAGAATAGTAACATACAGAATATGCCCAAGAAGGCTGAGGAGTAAAAGGGAGAGATGGAGAGAGTGGAAGATTTAAAATAAATATTATAGTGCCAGATGATATGCCCTAATACATCATCGAGACACACATACGTGTGTCATGACGAGCAGT
>DWJK01007158.1:0-10038 GCA_018248815.1 Croniades pieria auraria
GCCAATGGAGACCACTTCGAATAAGCTTTATATATTTTTAATGGTTTTATATTAATGTATTAAACTAACACGCTGTATCAGGAATAAATGTTACATACAATAAAAAAATGGTATTCTTTGTAACAATATTTATGGCAAGACTAAGTAATTTAATCGAATCAAAAGGACGCTTTTTCCACGCGGAGGCGAGTGTGGAACAAGTAATTCAACATACAAACTAACACTTTCTAAACCAATGTTTGAAAGTGATTGAATAGAATTGGGAGTTATCTCAATGTCATGTCAAAATGCAATAAATAATCTTGTGACCTCCAAACCAGAGATTTTACGTTAATAATTACAAGTATTCATTTAAAACATTGTCTACAAAAAGAAAACAAATTATTATGGGGTTCTTACGAGTACGAATGATATTCACCTGCTAATCATAACAATTAAAGTTATCCATTAACAATATCTATATATAAAAATGTCAATAGCTATTAACGGAATGGGCCACATGGCGACAAAGCACTAAGCGATGGGGTGTTTCGATATCGTTGGTACAGATGCAACCCTATTTATTAAGTTTTAGTTAATGCTGTGGTAAGCGTCCCGCACAAGGTACGCGGGGCCCCTATTAGGGGTACGTAAAAATTATTTTGGTAATGACAGAAATACTGACAAGTCCAATCAATTAACTTATATAAACATTACAGTAATGTATTATGTCCACAATATGTAGTTTCAAATGAACCTTACAACTAATAACTTACTAAAGTGCTAGACTAGCGATTCACAGCGTATGGAGTTATCAAGGCAGGGGTATGGAAACGAAAAAAGGTTGGGAAGCACTAACTATCATGTATATCCAAATAATTTTCTAAAGGGTGCTTGCTCGATTTCTTTCAATATAAATTAATATTAGTAAATTACCTAGTTGAGTTTTCTGTAGTTATAGCCTAACATAATAGAATTAAATGAACAAAATAGATTTATAGGATGAATGTAAATTGTAGTTGGAAGAAGTAGGCCTAAGAGTACATACTTGAATTAAATCTGTAATATTTTAAAAGGTCCAGTAAAAACATCTTTCAATTGCATGTATGTATGAAGACTATATATAAATATAATATAGGCTTAATATATATAAATCTAGAGAAAGCGAAAGAAATCTACCAAGACCATAGCTAGTGGAAATGCTTAATCTCTGCCTACCCCTATGGGAAATAGGCGTGACAATGTACATAATATAAAAAAATCCCTACATGCATCCGATTTCGATAACTAGACACATTCATGCATTATTTTGTTTAAGAATAAGTTATTATTGCAATGAATGTGTCTCACCATATATATTGAAGAATATAATTCCAGAGTTGTTTGATTATGCAAATATTATAGTACATATAGCACAGCAGTTGTCAGTTTAAGAATTAAGATTTACTTTCATGTCATGAACCCCTGTGAGTATGAGGTCTTCTTTCAAATTGATCAATTCCCTGAGCAACTCCTGGTTGTTAATTTGCAGCTGTGCAATGACTGCTCGCTGCTTCCTCTCGCGCTCCTTCAGCTGCATTAAACTGGAGTCACAAATATCGGAACATGGTGTGTAAGTTCCTGAAAAAATAATTTTGTCTATAGGTTGTGTCATAAAGTATATGATAATGATAATTTTTTTAATCTTTATACCTGTATTCTCCAAAAGTGTAGGCAGAGGAATCTAGTATACTCCCATGATCCACCTGTTAAATTCTATGTCCCACCGTGGACTAGCAGGTGTAGCTATTACGATGTATTCGGTACAAATCCAGACTTCCAGCTATTACTAAGAATTTGTGGCCCCCATACGTGTATAGCATACTATAAACATATGGGGGCCTATGTCCAGCAGTGGACTGAGATAGGCTGATGCTGATGATAGCACACAACCTGAGAATCGAGCCAGGACCTCCCGATCAGCGGTCGCGCTTGCAACTACCCGTCCAACCAGTTAGGTTGTTTTTATTTTCTTACATTAACAGTTTTAATTATACCCTTGAACTTTTTACTTTTCTTGGAACACGTTCAGGCTACGTTCAAAAACATTACACGCGAACTTTGTTCTGTAATATAGACTTTTACGAGATGCTATCACGCGAATCTTTGGAACTTAACATGGTATGGGATTGTTTTATAACGGTGTCGTGATATTATTAACATAACTTTTTGTGTATTATAAATATAGCATACATACTTATGTATCTTCACGCCAGGTCACTTACAGGGTAGGCAGAGAGCACGGTGCGCCAAATATCCCCATCCTTGCATACCTGCCGTGCTTCTTCCCCATTCATATATAGCATACGCATATATACCTTTAAATAAAATGTGTGTTATCAGCTGATACACGCGACTTCGTCTCCGTCCTTTATAATATTAACAATATATTTTAGGTATGGAGAAGATAACATATGAAACATTAAAGAAATAAATATGTATTGCTAATTTTTAAAATCTCTTTCAGTTTGTGGATACAGACAAAAACTGTGCACATAGTCGTATGTACATAATAAAAAAAATAATAATTGTAAAATATGTATATATACATAGATATATTATTTACATATTAATGTATTTTATCAAGAATTTGGTTACAAACAGGTTCAGCCTAGTTTGGAATCAGGTGGTCGTGTCCCAACAAGATAATTAATATTATTATTCATATTTATATATATATTTGTTATACATAAAGTCATACATATATATATATATACATGTACACCGCGTAAAAAGCTAAACCCTATTTCGTGCGGTTGACGATACTGTAAGCGGATTCGACATTATTCGAAGAGATGTTTGCATCATTAATATCACACACTGAGAACATGGAAATGTTCTAAGGAATGACCAAATTACTGACTCATCAATGCCGTGTTAAATATAGCAGGGGGGAAGAACAAAGGTAAAATACCTTTGGGTGATAATTAAAATGATCAATGAATAACTATGAGAATTAATACACATATCATTTAACATGACATAATATCACACCTATTTCCCCAAAGGGAACTGCAGAGGAGTGTAGTAGGTATTTCCACAATTGACGCATGAATGAAAAAATTTGAAGTCTGTGGTAGACTAACTTGCGCCGTTTATCCAATGCTTCCAGTTCAAAGCTTCATTCAGCGCTGTCGAATACAATCCAAGATGCGCACCAGGTCGATGGATGCAGAACTAAAGGGAAGCTTAGTCAGGAATGCGGCCTTCTTCGCTGCCTTGGGACATTAAGAAGTACATGGCCATACTCCAGCAAGCGAGGCTTTGCTGCAGCGAACCATTTATTGTCCTATTACCCTCGCTGTAATCGCAACAGCATGGATTAAGTAATGAAAACTTATAATAACTACTAATGATTGATAAATGTTGAGGAAACACGGCAGGTTTGCCAGGATAGAGATATTTGATACTTCGTGTTCTCTGAACACCTCTTATGGGACTTGGAGTGAGTTGGACTTGGACTTGAGTAGTAAAAGTAACTGTCTTCATGAGCAAAAATACACCTGATGCTGACCTCAGGCAGTACTTCACAGTTTCTTAATTCGAGTATTCAGCATATCTATAATAAATGTCAGTGGTATAAGCGACTACTAATAAAAAAATTTACCTGTATTCGGTCATTAAATAATAATAATAATAACCGACCCATTAACATTCCACTGTTGGAATATGGGTCTCCTCTCGTATGGAGAGGGTTAAGGCCGTAGTCCGCCACGCTGGCCAAGTGCGGGTTGGGGACTTCACACACCTTAGAAATATTATTATTATTTTTTTTTTAATTCTAAGATGTGCAGGTTCCTCACGATGTTTTCCTTCACCGTTAGCAAGCGATATTTAAATTTAAAACGCACTTTTGTAAAGAGTTGCGCACTATGGATTTGAACCCAGCACCCCCGGAGTGAGAGGCTGAATTTTTAACCACTAGGCTATCACTGCTTTATTTATTCGGTCATTATTCGATCTTTTAATGATAGAATTATTTGTATATGGGAAAGTTATTAAAAATGAAATTGATGATAAAATTTCCTCGTTGGTCGAGTGGTCGAAAGTGCGACTGCCGATCGGGAGGTTCTGGGTTCAAATCCCGGGTCGAGTAATATTGGATTTTTCTAATTTAGAATTTCAGGAAACTACTCGGACACTGGATGCGTGCCCGGTGTATGGCAATAGGCTCACCACGTATGCCATTATGGGTCTTAAACGTAACTGGTGAAACATGGGGGTGTACTACACTCCTTTGCCTACCCCTTCGGGGTCCACAGGCGTGATGTTACTTTTTTTTACACTTCACTTAAGACCCAGAAGGAGAAATTTAGAGAGTATTGTGAAATTTTGACCTGCATTCCATTTTTAAATGCAAATGAATTAGCAGAAAAAGTCCATCAAATCTTTAAACACGTGGAATATTCATTAGCTTACAAAGTTATAAAAACGCGACATGTTCCAAGCAGTAAATCAATGAATATTCAGAGTACCTATCATATTCTATAGGTCTCAATTTACCCTTAAAAGTACTACTCAATGTATACGAGGACCTAGATGCACTTTATGACAAGGTGTAAGACAGTCACGATAAATGTCAAGTATTATGTCCAGGCTACATTACCAACGTACTAGACTGCAACAATATTAAAATACACGCTTTAAACGAGCCGTATACTTACATTATAAGGTTTACTGATGTGCGCAAGGATCTTAAATTCCATATTCATTCAACATAACTTTGCTTTATTGAAAAGAGCCCGTGTAATGGCTTCGTTAACAAGGGAGACAATATGAATGTTATTTGCGGCATCCTCTTTATGTGAAATGTTAGACTGAGCTCGAGAAACGTGGACTGCCTCGTTGGTCGAGTGGTTGCAAGCGTGATTGCCGATCGGGAGATCCTGGGTTCAAATCCCGGTTCGGATTCTATTGGATTTTTTTAATTTACTATCTCTAGTAGTGACTCGGAGTCTGGTCTGTGCCAGCAGTATAGCAGTAGGCTCACCACCTATTTCATGGGAGGTAATCGAACTGGTGAAACGTGTGAGTGTACTACTCACCCTTCTGCCTACCCCTTCGGGGATTACAGGCGTGATGTTATGAGCTCGAAAAACGCATATCACGTTATTATAGAAAAGTACTTATTTATGTGTAACTTATGTCGCCCTCCTACCAGGTGATCTGACGACTTGAAGAATACAGCTGGAAGCTGCTAAATTCGGAAAGCCCAGGAAAGAGTGGAGCCGTTTAGGTGAGGCTTTTGTCCAGCATTGGACATTCAAAGACTAATGATAATATGTAACTTGCACATAAATTAGGTAATCTTAGAGAATTAGTAGCTTAAGTTTAAGTAAGGAATTGACCTTCTCACTCGAGGGTTTCTGGGTTTAGATGATAACAGGCGCCTTTTTCTAGAAAACGATATGTAGTGTTAGATTCAATGTCACCTGCTGTAACTGTGAAGGAAAATAAATCAAGAAACCTGCACATTTTGGTATACTCTAAAACGTTCTTTGAAGCCTATGAAATCTGACAACGCGTATTTGCCCAGCGTGGCAGCATATGGCCTTGACCATTCATTCTGAGCGGCGATGCATGTCAAACAGTGAATCATTAAGAATTGATGATATTGTTGATGAACGCTACAGAAAGCGTGACGTGATTTAGTATAACAATCATTTCATTATCAGCACTATGGGTAAGTAATAACAACTTTTAATTATATAGTTGTCTTTTTCCCACTTTTCGATTTTCTTCCTTTTACCTCTTAAGAGAGTAAA
This sequence comes from Croniades pieria auraria, assembly GCA_018248815.1. Taxonomy (NCBI): domain Eukaryota; kingdom Metazoa; phylum Arthropoda; class Insecta; order Lepidoptera; family Hesperiidae; genus Croniades; species Croniades pieria. Next base: position 5,784 of record DWJK01007158.1, read on the forward strand.
TGATTTATCGCTCACCGCATTGTATAGAACAATCGCTTATATTGCGCGTCGTGCAATATCAGTTGCATCCTTAATATATTATGGTGGGTGGCAGGATCACGGTGCTTTCATGCAAATGTTTATTTATTTATTATCATGAGTAAATTTAGGATTATTTTTATGCGATGTCTTTCCACTCATAATGCGTTGTTATAAAGTATTTTAAGGTATTCAATTCACGCTTATGGAACGTTATAATGAAGACGGTTTTTATGAAAGACGATAAATATAAACAAGGCGATAATAATAAATATTGATTGTGATATTGTTGGCGTGACATAAAGATAGGTGGAGTGACGATATACGCAAAGTGGCTGGCAGCAGTTGAATGCGACGAGCTGAAGATCGGGCTCAGTGGCGTGCTAATCGAGAGGCCTATGTCCAGCAGTGGACAGAAATAGGATGATAATGATGATGATGGCAAGAGATTGGAAATGGCTTGTCTATTTAATAGAGTAAATACGTATATACTGGTACATATATGTATATACAAGATATTGATCCTTGTATAACTTCAGACTTTAAAATGCTTACGCCGACAGTAGTAAATCTACATATTCAAAATGTATAAAAATGGCGATTGACAGTTTTATAAGTATCAATGTATGAATACATATTATTTAATTTTGTATTAGTTTCATTCACGTATTTATTTCCTTCGTGACGTCACTGCGGTTGGCGGCAGCTGAAGACGCAGGCAGATGAAGACGGCTTTCGGATAGGCCCAAAAGTAGTCGGGGTATCCCCAAAAAACGTTCGCGAATGCCGGTAGATCGTTTAATGATCTATAAAAAATGATTACTGGCGGCTTATCTTAAGTCTTATGCTTTGAAGTCTAATTCTATGTACTGATTGAAGTTTAATGGTTTAAAAGAAAGGAAGAACATTAAAATATACAAAACCAACAAACAGAACAATTGTAGATATTATATAATATTTGTATATTACAGGTTTGAAGATATTGAGCAATATGAACGGGTTTGTAATTTAAAAGATGTTCGTCAGCCGACGGTTCAGTGATCCGGCAGTTGGCTTGCATGATATAAAATATTAATTCGTGCCCTTCACGTGGGTTCATTAAAATTCTTGTTCATTCGCCTTGTCACCGCACAAACGACGTAATTGTACACAGTACGAGACTCACCAAACATTTCAGTGGAACTATAGAATACTAACTGTTTATTTATAACAACAAATTGATTCATTATCATTATCTGCCACTGCTGGAGATAGATTTTAAGGTTTTAGGGAGTTAAGGTTTTACGGCGCGCACGCCTTTATAAAACTGCGTTTTAAGTTTAAATATCACTTGCTAACGGTGAAGGAAAACATCGTGAGGAAATCTGTACACTTTAGAATTTACAAAAAAAAATCTAAGGTGTGTGAAGTCTGGCAACCCGCACTTGGCCAGCGTGGCAAACTATGGCCTTAACTCTTTCATTATGAGAGGAGACCCATATTCCAACAGTGGAATGACAAATGGGTCGATCATTACTGTTTTATTATTATTAGGGAGTTTTACTCATAAACCCCATCGAGCGCATGAGGATTAGGGCACATAAAATATATTAAATCGGAATTTCAGTGTGCTTCGTATTTTGTTAAATACTGTGTAAGAAACACTAAACAAATCGTATTACGATTTTATAGCAATATGACTCAATAATTATTTAAGGTAAACCAACAGATTGTCAATGCCATATTGTGCATTGGACTTTAGAAATGTTACACAGCTGACGTTTTAATGTTACTGATATCAGTAACAGCGACGCGGCTTCACGACACGTGTTGATGACGCATTTAACTCCATATCTACGTAAAACGTAGATATAATATATCACCAATGCGTAAATATTTATGTATGCCGTAGTAACAGGAAATTCTTACACGTGAAAATACGTAGAAAGTAAACAATAAGGTTTTAGTTACAACGTAAGCGATCGTGATTTACCTTCACCATTTCTATCGCCATCAGTGAATTAGGCCACATACATGGGTAGAGTTCGCGTTAGTCCGTTTAAGGTAAGACTTTACGAGGTCGTGTTGCACCCATCAGTGTCTTTTCCCTCGAAATTGCTTGAGAGCTTGCTGGAGATCGATAATCGAATAATGTGACAGATAAACTTGAGCACATCTAAAATCCTATTTTCCGTAATGACATAATGACAGGGGGACAAGACTATAATGACAGGGGGACAAGTCGATAATGACAGGGGAACTGAACGATGAGACGGTCCACTGCTTAAGATTTGCCACACTGATAAACATGCCCGTCAAATCAAAATGAAATATTGCTAATTAAAGGTGTTTATTGCTCTAGAATCGTTAATAGCTTAATCACCCTGGTAGCGTCCGCAAAAAATTATGAACCGTTATTTTTAATAACATGGATGAATTCGCAACACACTATTATGGTAACATTTTATAGGGTTCCGTGAACACGAGGAGAAAATGTATTCGTAAATCTTCTCTTTTAAAATCCAAAATCCGGGTATGTCACTAATTGTGTTTTTGTTAAAATGGATCAAATTAAATGGAACAAAAAATAGAAATTGGAATTAAAAATAATAGAAAATGTGGTGTAATATAAAATTGAATGCTATAATTAATATTGCAGGTGTCGCTATTATTATATAAAACTATGTCGTTTTTAATTAAAAAATGATTGTTTCGTACGCAAACAAAGATTGACGCAACGTGTACGCATGCACACTTGAGACAGAAGATACGTGTGTATAGTTCTTTCTCGTTCACTGTTGAAGGTTTTCGTATCGCTATGCGCGTATGCAAAATATTTAATGTTATCATTTTTTACGGAACACTCGCCGTCTGGAGATCGTTGAGGCACGCACTTTTTTTATATAATTTAGTCCGCGATGGAATGATGGAGATAAATGTGTCCGCAATGAGCCGTCCGTATTATAAAAACTCGACAATAAAATTAGGCCAAGTCAGTCACAAAGGACTACTTATGCGAATCTCATCTTTTTTGATGTAGGAATTTAATTTGTAATCGGAAAGTAATTAAGGATGAGTAGTGAAAGTTTAAAGTCTTTTCAAAATGCTTATTTGGATTCACTGCGCGGTCATTGGTCGGGTGCCGTATAGTTTATTGTTTCATAAAGTAACACTATGTTACGTGCACATATCTATGATATCCCGAAGAAATCTTAGTCTATGGTTTCCATCCGTTGTGTAATGGCAGTAATAGTAAAAATCAACTCTGAAGAGGAATATTTGTGTGATTGTTTATGATAAATTTTCCAATATTGGAACTTAATTATTAAATTTAATTTCAACATTCATTGATTTTGCAAATTATTAATTAATTCCCGCTGTTAAAGTGTGTTGTTTTATATAAAAATAAAAAGAATTTTATGTGGCGTTGTGTTAATTAAAATCTTTTAACGCTAAATGTATTTATTAAATTTAAACAAACGATAAAAATATTGCTATAATTTTATATTAATTGTGATATGTATTCAAAAATCATTGACTTCTTTACGTGTCGGGAACGCCGGATGTTACGAGAGAGTTTTGTAACACGAAGTGATCGCTCGAGTTTGCGCTCGCTTAAAAGTTTATTTATAGAATTTATTGCTTGTTTTGCTATTGTGTAGAAGTAATGGGCGGCTGCATTACGGTCAGTTGTTTTACAATTGCGTCTGAATTCACGAATCTTGAGCAAACGTAGAATTAGGAATATATTATTGGAATTTCTAAAACTGCTGCCGTAATATACATTCGTCGGTTTGGGATTTGAGTATTTTTTTTATCGCAAGTTAGGGCATCGTTTGGTCACCATCGGGTCAGGTGGAAAAGGTTGATTCGTTCTAAGGTGGAGCGTGTATACCTAGGCAAAGGCAGCTCATCATTGGGAGCGAAAATGTTTGCAGCACCATCACAACTACTGGGGTTGCTAAGCATCAATTTATATTCGTATTTTTAGTCTTTTATAGAACACAGTAAATTTGTGACAATCTTAGCAAGAAATTTAGTATTCTTGTGAGATTCATTTCGCGTGTCATTTTTACGACCTGTCGTTACCTAATTGACTGCCTCATTGGTCGAGTGGTTGCAAGCGCGACTGCCGAACGAGAGGACCTGGGTTCAAATCCCGGGTCGGGTACTCTGGGAATTTTCTAATTTAGAATTTCTAGCAGTAACTCGGAGTCTGGATCTGTGCCCGGTGTATGGCAATAGGTTCACCACCTAT
>DWJK01007159.1:0-10038 GCA_018248815.1 Croniades pieria auraria
GAATGCCATTAGGCATTAAGTTCGCCCTTTGTTATGCCTGTATATGGTGTTCAATAAAGAGTAAATAAATAAATAAGAAATATTAATATGAATACAACGATTGTTTTTAAACACAGATGTGTTCATTGGTTTTCAAATTCAATCAACATATCTGATTATATCCGGCCATTACTAGTGGATTCGTCAGTGACTTTGTGTTTCATTAAAAAGTCATTGAAGCCATTCAGTCCCAGCCGCCACCCGCACCTTTGCTCATCAAAGAGGAGCTTGCTTAGGTCAGAAACTAATCTGGCTATACCGAAAAATATACGTGAGTTAAACCGGTACAGATTTAATTGCGCAAACCGTTGTTACTAGGAATGTTAGGTTAGGTTATGACTAAAATTATGATAGGTTAGATTATGATGGAGGACAGCTTGGATTATGGAGGGTAGGACGAGCTAGAGTAAGTCAGGGAAGGTCACCTGCGGTCCACCAGCTTGTAACACTCGTGCAGCCACGCGGCGGAGGGCGGCGTGCGGCGGCGCGCGCCGTGCAGGTACACCAGCACGTACTCGTCCGTCACCAGCCGCTCCAGCGTCCAGATCACGTACCTGCACCCACCCACACGCTCGTCGCATTTAGCTTACTCATTCATACTGTTGAGTATATACGCGCACTGAGGCCACAGAAATCTATAACTCCCAGCAGTTAGCTAGGCACCTCGCTACGATGACGTAACGGTGCGTCTAAGAATGGAATGGTAGGTTTTGGCGAAGTAGCAGAGTGAGATGGCGGGATGGGAGGCTTATTCCTTGCAAGTACCAAGATGATTGTTGCGTATTGTAATTTTTAATGTGTTTAGAATAATATACAAATTGCATGATGCAGCGCGTACGCTTGGATCGGGTCGTAATAATTATTTATTAATCGGTAAAGAAATTTATACACATTATGTATTTATACACATCTGCGATGTAACGGGAAACTTTTATGGATGAAACGCTGGAAAATAAAATAGATAAAAGGGGGCACACGGGACACAGACGCAACTCACAGGAAGAGGTTGTCCATGACGTAGCGGTAGTCGGGGCGCGCGGCGTCGGGCAGGTGGCAGGCGCTGAATACGATGATGGCGGCATCGGCGCGGTCGTAGCCGCCGTGCGACACTGCGCGCTTGTACGGCTCGATCACCTGCCGGCACCCGCGCTTATGTACGTCAAGCTAGTGTCGCTGCCGCCTCCTGCACGACTCCTTCGCTCGCTGTTGCAGACACGTGCTGATCGCTTGCCGTTTATTCTGTTGCTACCTGCCTTCGACGCCGGCGACGTCTCGGCAGCTCCTCTCGGGTAGCATGTGTCCCTAGGCGACGGCGCGTAGCTTTTAAGTTACTGCTTCCTCCGATAGATTACAACCCCCTTGACCCATTGATAAGTGAACCTGACCACTTAATCAGGAATTATAAGTTCAATTTGTACTAGACGCGAGCATCGGTTCTGTCCACATGTAATATTTCTATTATGTCTGTCTGTCAAACTGGTTACCAGGGGACAAGCTGTATGGTTTAGGAGCAGAAGCCGCGTGAAGTGGTCTCCGAAATATAATTGTTATTATAGTTGCCTTCATATCGCAGTTGGAGATGCCGCCACTGTGCGCAACGGAGAGCCACGAGCGCTCGTCCCTGAACTCCTCGGCCGCGGAGTACTCTGGTATGGGGTCGCTGCATTCACTTGCCGTGTTCGTAGATTTCGACCTGAGAACGAAAACATAATCAATATCGTCATCATCCTCCACACTTTTATTGTCGTTCCACTACTGTATAACGATCTCTTTGAGAACGAAAAGGGTCAAGACCATCGTCTGTCACATTGTGACAAGTGCGATTTAGCAGACCTTACGCGCCGTAGAGTAATTTATGTGGACTCAAACGTGTACAATGTAAGTACTTAATCTTATAAGACACATTTTATAGTATAAACAAAGTGGACGCCAGAATGTGAACTCAGGGCCGCTAAAGTGGGAGGCTAAAATTTAAGGCACTAGGCTATTACTGCTTTTTAGAAATAAATATTCCAGCATTTGAAAATTACCTTTTGGTATCATCTTCTTCACTCTGTTGTTTGTCTTCGGGCATAGGACCAGGTTCTGGGGGCTCGTCTTCCGACTCCATGGAACACCCGCTGACACTGTCCAAGCTGCCACTGTCGTCATCTGGCGGCTGCAAATAATAGTAGCCCAAATGAATGGATCCATGTGTAAAGACATAGATGCACTGTAGCGGTCGTAGCTTCGTGAGAAGAATATTCGAGAAATAATTATATCGATTATATCTACGTTCCTACGTAGAATTAAATAGGGAATAAACAAATGAATACCTGAACAAATAGTTGCCGTAGCTTATCTGTTTCAAGTGTCATTGGACTCAGTTTCAAGATAGAAATTCCTCCTTTAAAGCTGAAGGAAAAAATCGCGAGGAATCTGCACGCCTCGATATAGTATGATATTTAACTAACAACCTATCTTCAAATTATGTAATGTCTATAGTTTTAATTAAAGTAAATCCCTGATTACGAAACGTAATTGGTGAAACGTGGGAGTGTTCTACACTCCTCTGCCTACCTCTTCGGGAATAACAGGCGTGATGTTACGGTTATAACCCTGATTACATAAATGAATAGTGCTTGAATAAATAAATATTGCGTGACAAATCCACATGCCGAGTTTGTCAGCCAATAGGGTGTTACATCGAGGTGCGGTGTCTGAGGTCTCGTGGCGGCACAAGTGAGCACCACGTTAGATGCTTCATGGAGGGCTCGGAGGGTGACAATTATTATATATATTTATAAGCTGACTGGCGAGCTGTGGGTCACCAGTTCAATACCTATCCAGATCAAATATTTGTATGATGAGGACGGGTGTTTGTAGAGATATGCTAGGACATTATTATTGAAAAATATAACATCACGCCTGTAATCCCCGGAGGGATAGGCAGAGGTGTGTTGTACACTCCCAGCCTCCCAGACATTACTGTTATTGTTGAATATCAAAACTTTAATTTTGTTACAAGAATTATGTGTATTATCTCTTTGTAATGTAAATGTATAGCCGATTCATGTCACTACGTCGGCTTGCCTTTGTGGAGAAGATTGTTTTTTTTTTTGAAAAAACGAAAAAATGGAGCGATGAATACAAAAAAAAAGCACGTCAGGTCTACAGCAGCTATTTGGCATTACGGTCAGTGGCATAGCTATCGGAGGGCTAGACGGTGCCTTGCACCGGGCCCTCGGAACCTGACCAGCAAACTACTTGTATAAATTGAACTATTGAAAAATTCTCCCACATTCGGAATATAAATAAACCAGGTTGCAGTAACCCAACTTTAATCATGGCAACTTATTTGAAAAAATACAGAATTCCCAAACAAATCTCAGACATCTCTGCTTGAATTTTGTCGGGAATTCCCTGTAATCTTTCTATTGCATTGTACTGCCAATTTGACAGAATTGCCGTCAATTTTAGCAGGTACAAGCAATAAGGAAACGGTTTATAAAAGATACAAGTAATCCCTTAAGTAAATTAATACTTTATTGCAACAAAAACATTTCACAGATAACTTCATCTCTTTTTATATATTAATTTTTTTTGGTTAACTATTACTTGAAAAATAATATTTTTACGTGAGAAACGAAACGCTACTCTTCAGTACATTATAGTACAGGTTTGCTATTGCCATCTATCGATCGTGTTGAATGACAATCGATATAAAATGTTTACCGGGGATTCCCCAACGACGCGGTGTTTTATATCAATCGCGTTTCTAGTTGTGAGTGACATAATAAGTTTGTAAAAATATGAGAACTAAAATCATGGATAAAAAAAGAAACCTAGCGGTGCGTTTAAGCGCAAGCAACGACTGGAAAGAGAAAATATCAGACAAAAATTATCCAAAATTGATAAATTCTTTAGTCAGTCTTCTATAAGCAATGTGAATATGTCCACTGTAGTACAGGTTGAGAAGTCTACTGACGAAGATCCGACAGTTGCTGCAGTTAAAGATACCGCCACCAGTGACGATGTCGCTGATCATATCAACGATGACCAATACCAATATATTAATAATTTATCCAAGTATTTATCGCACGACTCATAATGCGAAGTATTAGTGTGCTTTACGACCTAAAAATTTTTTTTGCCCTTTTTCTGCAACTATTTTATTATTATACTTTTATCATTTTACTGAATCAAGTTAGTTTGCGTTCCATTGTACAGATAATTTAATGGAGATTAATTCTGTACTTTTCAAAAATCGATTTAATGTAATAGTACTTAAAAAACATCTAAATAGTCCAAAACACTCGTTTCGTCACGATGTAGGCATGTAGGATGTAGGATGTATTGCAAGTTTCCTCACGATGTTTTCCTTCACCGTTAGCAAGTGCTATTTAAATTTAAAACGCACTTTTTGTAAAGAGGTGCGCGTTAAGGATTTGAACCCAGCACTCCCGGTGTGAGAGGCTGAGTTCTTAACCACTAGTCTATCACGGCTTATAATATATTTAATCAATCGATATATGTACCATTACTATCTATGCACTTTCGCCATTTCATAGGAAGTTAATTGATTCCTTTGATGAAAAAAATTGTGGGAGCGAGAATCAACAAATTCTTTGAAGGCGGTCTGGGCTGTCTTATCGAGTAAGAAATTGTCCAAATGCTAAAAAAAATGGTAATCTGTTGGATCAAGGTCAAAGAGTATGGTGGGTGTCGGAGACATTCCAACCACACTTCCTCCAATTTAGCAATTGTCTATCTTGAAGTATGGGGTCTAGCGTTGTCGTGAAGCAGCAGTGGGCTGGGGCAATTGACCAGTCTCGATTGTTTAACGGCTAGTTTTTCCATCATGATTTTCAATTGTTGACAATATGCTTCTGCAGTAATCGTCTAGCCAGCTCTTAGGAAGCTGTAGTGTATGACACCAGTACTAGACCATCAAACGCTCATCAGTACCTTTTTCTGAGTCAGCTTTCGCTTGGGACAGTATTTGGCCGGGTCACCTGGGTTCAACCATTGTGATGAGCGTTTCCGATTGTCGTACGGGATCCACTTTTCATCACAAGTCACAACACGATTCAAAATTTCCTCGTTATTGTGACGGTTGAGTAATGTGACGCAACACTCAACGCGTGTTTGTTAGTGTGCTTCACTTTATTCATGCGGTGTACCCACTTATCGAGCTTTTTCTCTTTTCCAATTTGTTTTAAGTGAATTTAAATCATTTTGTCACTCACACCGAAGCCTGTCGATTGCTCTGAAGTGGTTTCGGATGGATCCGCTTCCACGATGACCTTTAACTCTTCATTGTCAACTAGGGTATCCGACCGACCACGGGGTTGCATCTGAAGGTCAAAATTTTCAGATCGAAAACGTTGGAACCAAAAGCGTACCGTGCTTTATTTTACGGTAGCTTCCCCATACACATCATTAATCCTACGAGCTGTTTCTGCAGCGTTGGTAGCGCGTTTGAACTCATATTCGTAAATAACGCGATATTTCAAATTTTCCATCTTGTGTCCAGAACGAAGTCAAAGAAGAATTAAATGGCGGAAAAACAAATGAATTACGAAATTCGAAACAGAATTACAGAAGCCTAAATTTTAAATTTATTTGAATTTGGAATAACGAACCAAACCCTAGATATTTGAGGTGAAAGTGGTCAGTTCATTAAAATGCTAATTTCATATGTAAGGACTTAATTTTTATGTTTTGGCTTGTATTGACAAAACTTAAAAAGCTGGGGCCCTAATTTATTTTTTGCACCAGGGCCTTTGGTTACCTAGTTACCTACTACTACTACTACTACTGGTTACGGTGCTCACTGTCCATTTCTCGAGGGACCTGGCGTTATATGTAATAATATTAAACGAACTGTGGTAGAAAATATAAAAAGAGAAGAAAACAAGTAATACAAATGGGCCCGACAGTTCCGTAGCAAAATGCGGGCTACTGCCAGTGCGCCGCGGAAGTGATGTTTCCCCAGCGGCGCCGTGTGCGACAATAGAGTGTTGAATAACACGCACGTTTCATAACAACGGCGCGGTTCGCACAGCGCCGCGCGCCCCCGCGCCGCCCCCGTGCGCCGCCGCCGCGACACGCACAACCTGGATGGCGCGACGTGGAACTAACGCTACGCTGCGCCGCCGCGATGGCCGGTTCGCGCTGACCACGACCCACCCAAAGAGCTAATATGTTCACGTATTAATACAATATTTTCCAATTCAAACTTCTTAAATGTTTTTATCGTGGTAGTGGGTTTCGCGCATACACCTAATATAATTATTATAACGTCTCACCAGATTTCTTACGGGTTAGGCAGAGAATGCTGAGCGTCAAAGACATCCTACCCCTTAAGGGACGACCTAGCACGACAATGTAATAAATAATGTTAATACTAATAAAATAACAATGAGAAGTAAATTTCTACAATCATTTCCTTAACTTGAAAATTACAAATTAAAAATTACGAGAACATATCCTTATTAAAAGGGTTGTTTAAAATAATTCTCAGCTACTCACCAGTTGAACTTTCCGCCGCCGTGGCGCAGGACTCACGCCGGTGGGGCGCAGCGCCACGGAGCCTGTGTACGGATCGAGCAGCGCCTGGTAGGCTGACTTGTCTTCTTGCGTCGACGACGATATCACATCAGGGGACTCTAAATCCTTTTAGATATATATAAATATATATATATATGTAATTTTTTATTTTAACACATCTCTATACTTTGGACATACAATATGTATAACTGATCTCAGGCGAAGCCCAGTCTATGTTATGGTGCGCTGATAAAGTACATATTTATATACAGTCATTATCAATCCTTTTATCGTTCCACAGTTGTACTCAGGTTTCATCACACAAACATTTATCCTCGGTGGCATTAAAACGTACAACGTACGGTTCCACAGTCGGGGGTTTTGTAATGCCCGTAACTCGACTATTAAGATGTATTTTATAATGTCGCAGTGAAAAACAAGCCGGTATTATTTATGTAACCTGAAAAACGTTCAAAACCTGCCTAGTACTACCTGGCACATGAATGGGTACGATGTGGTGCACGTAAGTACATACAAAAATCTTCCAAGCAGGTGCAGTGGAACGTGGTGTCGAAAAAATGTAAATAGCAAACATGATTAAAATATGTTGAACTCCATACACAAACAATCACGCACTCTAACCCACACACGGGTGCTAACACACGCGCACGCTTAACAGTCGCACACTCTAACAACACCCACACACGCTAACACTCACACACGATAACAGTCACTTGCATTCCTTGCAAGTGCCATGTTGATTTCTGCGAATTGTACATTTCATGAAGCATACTTTAACAATTTATGCGCCGACGTATCGAGGGTACAAAATATTACGATTTCATTTATTCAAGTATTGGTAGCCACTGTACTATTGGCCGATGGGGAGTCAGGAGTCTCTGAATCCGGTGTGCGCGTATGAAAAGAGTGATGAATGTTGAAGAAGCACGTCAATAGTATAGTGTAAGTATAGAGGAATATGACAGTTTTAGAAAGGTGACATCATAAAAAAGCTCATACTTACATTCTGTACTGCAATATTGCTTGACATTTCTATGGGGAGATCGAAGTTTGGTATTGGGCGGATAAGTGGAGAAGCAGACCACTCTGACATCTAAAAACGGAAATACACATTAGAATGCAATAAAAGGGTTAAGCATAAAGGATTAGTAGGTTGAAGTGGCAGGGGACTGGTCCTATCTGCCGCAAAACCAATAACCGTTCCGAGTAGACATGTTCTGGAGTGGACATCAAGCCTTCGCTAACGTAGAGTAGTCCGCCCTCAAGCTTCGTGGAGCGATAATATATGCAAAGTGGCTAACAGCGGTTGGATGTGAAGAGGTGAAGAACGAGCTTAGCGACGTACTATTGAAAAGGCTTATATCCAGCAGTGGACGGAAACAGGCTGATAATGATGGTGACCTGTGATAACTTAATAGTTTGGGTTCCAACCTCCTGTGAAGTTTCAAGATTCAGCTCCTGTCACGCATATCTAATTTTAAAAAATTATAAACGATTACATATCACATTTGCAGTTAAAATGAAGGAAAACAATATGAGAAAATCTGTATACCTTAGAGTTCTCCATAATTTTCTATAAGGTGTATGAAGTCTCTACTTGGCAAACTTTACTTACAGGTGTGATTCTGAGAGTGGTTCGTTTTCAGCGGCGGCACGATAATATTAATTTGACCTGTTTCTTTCAATAAATAATAACTAAAATAAAATGTGCTGAGAGCAATTAAAATTAAGAACCATAAGAGCAATTAAAATTACCATCAGCTCATTCGCACCATATTCTATTTGACGAAAATAACTATAAGAAACTTACTCCAGAGTTTAAAGCGTCGTCATTCCCCGAGGCGCTCTGGCCATTCATAGATTTAGGCGTGCTTTGACTAGACAGCTTTTTATTCCTCTCCTCTACGTATTTAACTATAGCACTATCATCTCCGTGTTCCCTCGTCAGCTGCATCGGTGGAATGGACATCTTCTGTTGAGGTTCCAAGAATCGGGGAATTATTTTTCTCTTTTCCTTCTGTTCTATCCTCGCCACATCCGGGGGATAAGTGTTCAAGGAGTCACTGAGTAACTGACTATCAGCCGTCACGAAATTTTCAGAGAAGTACAAGTTATTTTTTGAAGTATTTCTCTGAGGGACATACAGTTCATGAAATCCATTGGTATGACTGGTTTTTTCATCTTCAATGCTAGAAAGACTCCAATCCTTGTCTTCCTCAGTCTTTAAAAGTTTTTTGGGTACAACATCAGGGTAATTTTCATCAGGACTGCCTAAGCCCATGAGAGGGTGATTTGTTGTTAGAGTTAGAGTTGAACTTAACCGAGGTGGGCTGATGCCTAGATTTCTTGGTCTATTGTAAATAGGCGAATCTAGGTTCAAATTTGACATTCTTGTAATTAAACTATCATTTAACTCTGACTTAATTTTTGTGACTTTGGTGTCTATCCTCTCTTTCTCTGGTTCTGATAATCTTAATACCCCAAACTCTGGGTTTTGCAGTCGAAGCACCTCAGGCTCACCTTCGAAATCTGATGATAAGACAGAGTTGGGTGTATCTTGAGATCTAATGGATTCTGAGCCAGTGTCCATTTTCTCATCTGAAGATTGAGAGCTTAGTAGGTCATCTTCACTTAACCTTGGTGTTTGGAAACTACTGGAAAGACATACCTACATTATAATAAATGACAGTGTTGAGTATGGCTGAATATTAGGTATAAATTGTTTGACTACAAACAATAAATAGGCCTTACTAAATAATTAGTTTCATATTCTCTAAAGCCATCATATGTGTAATAGCATACTTCTGCCAAATTAATGGACTGTGCAGTTTCAAAAATTGTTTACTTATCACTGATACATAACAGTCTGCACCACTGGGCAAAAATATGTTGGACAATTCAATTTTCATAATTAGACTTCAAATAAGTTTTATAAGTAAATTTTTAACACCACTCCATCATTATTAAAAAAAGAGAGAACAGGTTTCCTATGATCACATTAAAAGTTTCTTTCTAAGAATTTTAAATGTCAAACCTTTTCTAACAAATTTGTAAGCTGGTAAGTGTGTAATTGTAATGATAAACAGGACACCAAAAAATCATTTTGTTTACATAAAGTGCAGTCATCAGTATACAGTGTCTACACATTAAACAAGTACCCATTGCACATAAAATGGTTCACAGAGACCCAATTTCAAAAGTTACAATATCAATAGGTTGATCATATTTGCCAAGGAAGAAGCAACTGTTGGAGTAATTAAGAACTCAGCCTCTCACTCCAGAGGTCTTGGGTTTAAATCCATGCCCCACACCTCCTTACAAAGTGCAATTTAAGTTTAAATTTCACTTGCTAACAGTGAAGGAAAACATTGTGAGCAAACCTGCACACCTTAGAATTCATAAAAAAAAATTAATTCTAAGGTGTCTGAAGTCTGCCAACCCACACTT
>DWJK01007160.1:0-10038 GCA_018248815.1 Croniades pieria auraria
GCTACAGAATATATTTGTTATGCTACAGAATATATTTGTTATGCTACAGAATATATTTGTTATGCTACAGAATATATCAATCGATTCAATTGCTGAGACAACATTTTTGTAAAGGAAATTAATTTTTCTGTTCTGAAATTGTATCTGATATATTCGTGTCCATCTTCAGCATAAATATCTAGTTTTGCGTTAAAGATTTTATCATAACCTTATGAAAATACATTCGCGGGCAAAATGTAACCTCTAGCGTAAAAATCTTGTCTTTGTTGCTAGAAGGATCTCCAGTACAAACTCAACAAGTTATTCTAACCCAACCTGAAACCACATCTTCACAGCTCACTATCATCTCAACGTTATATATTAATATATTCATGTCAACCAAGTACCTACGATCGAGATTTGTTCCTTATTATAAAAAAAAATCTTAAACTATCTGGTGTTAGTCTTCTTTTTTTGGAAACTATTGTTATCTGTTTGCCATTTTGTTGTTAACTAGTGCTTGTACACTTCAACTAATGTAGTCAGTGAATGCCGATTAAGTTCATACGTCCTATCGAAGCTTTTTTTCCGCATAAGATCCGGGCGACAAGGGGAGACTGAAAAACAGCGCCACTATTTCGTATTCAAAATGTATAAATTGCAGGCCCGGCCGTGATTCAAGGTCGGAGATACTTCTACGTCTGGCGTGTCTACTCTGAACAGAAAATGAGTAAATTATACATATGATATTATCATTGTCAAATAGATTACTACTGAATAAATATTATTGTAAAACATAAAAACTCATGCCTTGTAAGTAGCTAATGAAACAAGTTGATATCTCATTTATATTATTTAATTCAATGAAATCCTTAACCTAGTTAGATATCACAATACAAACGATATGTATATAAATACGCTTTGTTCCTTAAATATTATGAAATATACATTGTTAACTTAAATCACCGAAGATTGGTGAATGCCGACGGAATAAGTCAGGCAGGCAAAGATAGACATTTTTGACTTTTTACTCTGCCTAACCGCTAAAAACCTGGCATTGTATATAATAACACTAATAACAAATCTTGAATAAATATCGTAATACATTAGTGCGAGAACTACCCAATACTGTTTCCCGTTAAATCCAACTGTCACCGCTTTGACATATTATATAACAAAAATAAACTTTGGCCAGGAAAATAAGCTTTGGTTTTTATAACTGGGAGACGTCTGTCTGCATGCAAGAAAGATATTAACTAATTTATTGTGAAACACAAATATACATAACTTTTAAATAATGAAGAGGCATATCTGTATCATAATTAATTAGAACACTAATGTTTTCCTTATTAGAAATAAAAAAAACTATGTCAATCAAAAATGGTCATTTAAAACTGTTGTGAAAATTATATTTGTTACCTAACAGGTTATATGACGACCCAAAGAAGATAGCAGGAAGCTGCTGGTTTCGGAAGGCCTAGGATCGAAATAAGTTTCGCTGATTAGACGAGGCCTATGTCCAGCAGTGGACATCCAGAGGCCGATGATATTTGTTTGAATTTCTAGGAGGTTGATGTTTGCAGTATTATTTTAACACGTGTCTAGGGTCAGAAATGCTACTATTGCTGTACGCAAATATTGCTGTTAGTGAACATGAGTATCAAGAGATATATGCAATTGATTGTTACTTTCCAATCGAACTGTGACTCTATTCTTGATTCCTCTTTCAGCATTTCAGTTTTAAAAGATATAAGCTAAGGCTAGCTAATAGTCGAAGGCACGTTTGGCGCAGACTTATTCCTCGTATAAATTTCAATCGAACGCAGTTCAGCTGTTTTGACGATAAAACGAGAGACAAAAGCACAAAGTAACTTTTGCATTTGCATGCCACGTGTAAAATGGTATGACATTGCTAATACATATAGCACTCGACTAGTTACAGCTAATAGTTTGTTACGTTATCCACAAACATTTAAATTAAACGGCGAAGTACAAAAGAATCGAAACAGAGGCTGATATTAAATGCGATATGTCCGTTTGTAATTACTTTATCATAGTAATTAAAGGAATACAGAATTGTAAGGAAAGTATGAACATTCGTATATTTGAGCGTCACAGTGTTTACGTACATACAGGTAAATTTATATACATATTGGAATATCCCTTTGTATTACGAACCAAAGCTTTCTGATTGTAATTATTGTATAAATAAAACCTTATTACATAACTCAATAATGTTTATAATAACCTATCGCTTACCTTTGGGTACACAAAACTATATAATTATTCAATACGGCTTTATCAAATGGCAAGATCTACATCACAGTTTGACAATACCCTGCACTATGTCGTCATACAGCTTCTGAGTTAACGGCACGAATGTACTGGACTTCTGGTCTAGGAAGTACAGAGGATCTGAGTGGAGATTCAGTTGGTAGCTCTGTTCCATGAGCTCTTTCTTCCTGAGCTTAAAAGTGGCGGTCAGAGGCGGCTCTGGGAGTAGTCTGATGAAGAGCGGCCTAGAATAAGCTGGTAATGATGTGTGGAGACCTTTGGCCAATGCAGCTAAGTCCACTTTCCTATCAGGATCAGAGATCGCTGCCATCCCCGCTTTACCTTCAACGTTTGGTATCTGAAATTATTTGATGAATTACTTTGGAATCTTTAGGTGATTAGAAGAGCATAGACATCCTACGATTCATTCAGGGCCTTTTTTCGTTTCAGGTAAAGACATAAAAGTAATCATCCTGTGCCTTGAAACAAAAAATAAAACTCGAGATATTATGTAACTAAAATCTAGTAAAGAACTTAACAATATATGGTACAACAAATTGTAATTTAGATCACAAGATAAAAGGTTTAAGTTAGCCTTACAAGTCTATTTTACGAAACTCGTTTTAAGTTTATTTTTAAAAGGCTCCAAAACACTTATTTTGTCTTATAAAGGGATAAAAAGTTATGTTCGTAATCAACTTAATTTGTAAAGTAAAATAACTAAGTGTTATTGTATGTACTGGTAGGTTCTAATATGTTTCAGTCAAAATAGGTGTACTTACAGACACACCATAGACAACTGTATCTTTTAATCCGATCAAGTTGCTCATTACGCCCTCTACTTCTGCAGTAGAAACATTTTCACCACGCCACCTATAAGAAAATTAAGACAATGATACAAACATTTTATTATCTAAATTAATGTTATAAAAGCTTTATTTATTAAAATCTATGACATAAAACTTTTATTCATCTACATAGTTACATGTCTGTCTGGTAGACATGTTGCGGTTAGCTGAGATTTAGTGTAACGATAGGTAAACTATTAGTTTAAAAAAAAAACAAAAAACATGCCAATTAATATAGCAAAATGACGAATGCCCGAATTTATCGGCAGTATTTGGTTTTCAGCTTGAACGAGGTCTTTAGTAACAATTAGTGTTACATATTTAATTGACGTTTTATAAGCAATAATTGTGTTACAATGATTTATAGATTTCTGTCAATGGCAGTAAATTGTTGAAGTTATATATATATAATTTGTTGCTACTTATGTCAATTAAGTTGGAACAATTCTTATATCAGCACAAGAAAAGATGATAAAATCTTGTTCGATTAAATTTTTGAATTTAAACCTTAATATTTAGTACGAAACCGACGTACCACTGGTTCCTATTAAATATCAACCTATTGTCATGCAAGTGAGCAAATGTCAGAGATACGTCATCAGTCATCTGTCAACTATTATAACTGACAGGTGAGACTCAACACACACCAAGAATAAATTAGTCGAACTTATATGAAAGTGTGTACACCATAGCCCATAAAACAAACATTTACTACGAGAATAATAAATAGTAAGTACTATTGGTAAACGTATTTTTAGACTAAAGATAATTAGTTTCACTTTAGGCTTATTAGTGACACGCGTTGCAATTTTTTCCTCGGCTCCTTTAAAAATTAAAATCATGTCCATAATCCGCGAACGGGGAGACAAAGAAGTGTAGTACACTCCCAAGTTTCTCCAGATGCGTTTCAGGTCCCATGGAATAGGTGGTGACTCCGAGCCACTACTAGAAATTTCCACTAGAAAATCTAAGAAAATTAAGTTAAAAATTCAATAGTACAAGACCTAGGATGCTTTTTTAAATCTTCGTGACAATTAATTTTATGACCTAATTGTAAAACTATAAAACCTAACATACCTAAAAGTGTCACCAGTGCGATCCTTGAAGTAAAAATATCCATAGTGATCCATGACCAGTATATCCCCAGTGTTGAAGTAACAGTCGCCAAGTACCCGAACGTTGCGGACCATTTTCTTCTCTGAAGCCGTTTTGTCTGCGTAACCGGCGAAAGTGAGAATCGCCTTTTTTGCATCTATTTTGCCGAGCAGGAGACCTGAAATATACGTTATACTTAGGGTTCTATCAGTGATGTTTAACATTTCTGGCGTTTGACCCATCTTTTTATCATCACCTGGCACGACTGGTGGAACACGCCAATTGGCATGAAGTCCACTTTTTATTACTATCAATATAGGGTAAATAAATAAATGAAACATAGTTCAGAGCACCAATGGGGACTCTGCGATTAGTATGCTAAAAGAGAAATCTTCAGGAATTTGTACTTGTTTTTTTTTTTAATAATTAAACCGTTTAAGCACATTTTGAAGAATCACTAAATTTCTCATCTTTCTACAGTTTTTCGGTACTTCGTGATTTAAAAACATTTTGCATTTTATTTGTGTTCTATCATTTTGTATGGGCTGAATCGATTTGCGTGACTTACGAAAACCTTATTACGAAAAACAGTAAGTGGAACAATAAAACACTTACCAGGTTCAAAAGGACCGCAAGGTATGCATCTTCCAAAATCATCTCTTAGAATTTCGCCAGTGATTTCATCACATCTGAAACATTAGGTTATAAAATCCAGGATCTCTTACTAACCTATACTAATACTACATTTTAGACATGAATACTAATTGCGATAGTACTGAAAGATAATAAATCGCACGACTTCGTGCACGAGATCAATGATGAATTTGTAGAAACTGAGAACAGAAAACAAAGAGCTCTTATTGTAGTTCATTTGCGTCTTTTGGCTTCAATGGATATATTATTCATTTATTTATTTTATTTTGGACCATCAACATAAGATACAGCAATATTATTTACAGAGAACATTTCATAACATATTAATAGGTAACTGTACTTACACTTACAGATGATCACATCATGCTCACAGAAAAAAGATAATATTACTACATATACATATATCAGGTTACAGAGCGATTACTTAAGTTTAAAATTGGACTTATTTTATATCAGTTAAGTTTGTAGGTACGTCAAACTTTTTGAGCTTGGCTGAAAAGCTGGAGATACTGTTATTAGTATAGTATGATATGGCAACTCTTATTATTAATATCTAACCTGTTTATTTTTCCACTCTTAGACACAGGTGTCCCTGTTAGAATGTAAGGGGTAAAAGCCCTAGATTTAGTACATGAGTAACAATTTATGAGCTCAGTGGAAGAAATTTTTGGAAAACTTATTTAATATTTTTGATGTAACTTGAAGTAAAAATCTTATAATAACTCGTGTTAAAGTAAACGACTCTAGTCACGTTTGACACTTATTTGTTTTGCGAACTTGTAAATAAAACTCATAAGTATTTACTTTGCAATATCTGCAAAGTATTCCTAGTTCTTGTATAATTTTTATTAATACAATTTTTTTCATAGGTAATCGAAGTTATAAAAATTCGTTCAGTAAAAGCAGTTTTAGTGCCACTGTACAGATGTTTCTCAATTTGTACTAGACGACTCCCTGCTTCCTTCCCCCTGCCCCTTCCCCGTGCCCCTTCCCCGTGCCCCTTCCCCCTGCCCCTGCCCTTTATCCGTCCTCCCTAATTCTTAGGTGTCTTTGTTGATGTGTGAACGGTTCCACGTGTTTGTAAGTTCCATCGATCGCCTCACGTCAATTATTATCAGGTGGCCTGTGTTCTGTAATATAAAAAACGCACTCCTTGTTAAAATCACTTAATTGTAACTCTGAATCCCACATTACTGTCACAAATTTACATTTTTACCACGTAAATACACACATTCATTGGAATTAATTGCCCCTTTAGCGGTTTATCTTTCTAATTAACCACTATCTAAAATCGAGGGAGATGTGAAAAATTAAACGTCAAATTAGCGTCTATTAATTGATTGGGCGAATCGCTAATGGAACGAGGAAGTCACAAAAAGTAATAGCCGCGATTTAATGTTTGTTGAGCGGCTGTTAATTAATTCTGCGTAATGACCGACCCGGGATTGAACCTTGACTCGTCGAACGAAGACGTAATTACGGGTGGCCTCATGCTGTTCATGTTCAATATTGTTAATTAAATGAGTGTTATTGACAAGAACCTACACGAAAATGATACAAAAACAATTATCAAACATTAAATTTTTTTCCAAGATATAACATACGTGTCTTTAATATCGAACCTATGATTAGCTCACTACCTATTCTATGGGACGTAAACGGAACTATGTAGTGGGACGCGGGAGTGTGCTACATTCTACTGCCTACCACTTCGGGGATTATAGGCGTGATGTAATGTTACTATTATTATTTATTTATTTTGTATCGAGCTTAGTGGCGTGCTATTGTAGAGGCCTATGACAAGTAACGGACGGGAATACGCTGATGATGATGATGATGATGATCTGTAATAAGTTTGTATCTATATAAAGTTATATCTTATATAGTTATACTAACTAACTAAGTGTCTATATATAGTTATTCTAACGCCAGTAAAACCATCCAACTAAACCAATATTAATAAGGAAAATATAATGCCGCTTAAAGTTTTATTACACAATAATAAAATGGCGTTTATACTTAGTTACATGCAAAATAAACTAGTTGTTCAACGCGTCTAAAATTAGAATTCAGAAACAAAATTTCGTCTTCTTTTTCCGTCTATATGATCTTATCTAGACGCCTCAAATACATGTTTTTTTTTCCTAATCAGCATCTCCTATTTTATCGAAATAGGTAACGATTGCGTTTATAAATAACATAGTAAGGGAATAACCATTTACAAAATTGATGGTAAATTGACTATTGTGCGGTAACCTTCAGTGATGTTTAAGGTAAACTTATAAATGGTCGGAGTCGTCGTAATATGTAATTTACTTGCTTTGTGGTACCCACATGATACCTATTGCGGTCTGTTGGTTTAGTGATTTCAGTGCTGGTTGTCGGTTCGATTCTCACCCAAGACAAATAGTTACGCAATGAGAACGAGAATATGTTTTTGTCAAGTTGTAACATTTTCTACATAATAATATGTTTAGAAATTTGTATATGTGTATATGGAGTTTTCCCCAAATTAATAAATAAATAAATTTGCACCCAAGGTTAGTGTAAGCGTCACACAAATATTAATAATGGCTAGAAATCGAAATTGCAACCTCCCGGTTAGCAGTTAGGATTACTAACCCCTGGACTATGATCTCAATTTATGAGTAGTTAAGGCGATGTATTCACTTTTTGTAATTTCTAGAGTCGTGCATTTTTAATCTACGTAATCGAATGTTATCTAGATTCATGTCAATAAGTTTTTTTTATCGCGATACAAGTTCGTGATGATTAGATGCAGTAAAAATTAAGAGGTATATATGGACTAGCGCAATCGTGGAGAAAAACAATTATTTAAAAAAAGAAGCACAACGGTCAATAATAACGATGTGCAAATTCTCTTTTTAAAGTTGTTGGAAAAAAATTATAATCTAATTTAATTTTTAAAGCTGCCGGTGTGTAGAATGGGTATGACAGCCGTGTGATGTGTTGAGAAAATAAAGTTCTTATTACTGTTAAAAAGATAATGAATAATTTTTAAAATCATTTCATATTCAGAATATAGCAGGAAAAATAAATTTGTGTTTGTATAGTAAAAAATTAACAATAAAAAAATTACCTTTTTGTGCTATTCAGAGTTTCAAATAGAAACGTGGTCCATTTCGAAATGTTATTCCGGCATCAATTTCCGTTGGCATTCATCTCTGGTCTTTTTTCGCGTTTAGTCACAGTTTTACAAACATCCGAGTTTGCTTAATGCGATGAGTTTTTGCGAACATTATGGTTTGTTGGACAAACGTTTCGATTTTGTGTTTTCACAAAACGAAGGTCTTTTCTACTTGTTGTATAGTCTATGGCAATGATTTTTCAAATTTTCTAATGAGCGTTTTGTGCTACTACGGCGCGTGATTAGGAAAACTATAGACAGCTCGGAAGTATTGCTTATCACTAATGCCAAATTGTTGACCGGAGTTCATTTGAATTTTTTTGCGTGTTAAGTTTGGACAGTTATGTATTATCTTTTAATACCTATATAGGTTATAACATTTCTTTTGGGGTTACAATTAAATAGCTAAAACACCCGTTCATATTGCTTGATGTATAAAATATTACATAAATGATTTAGTACGAATACGATTAAAATTAATTAAATCGTTTCATAGCTATTTTATGTTTACTAATAAATTGTGTTCTCTTTTTATGAACTTCACACGGAAACGGCGTATTTGTTATAAAAAGCAAAAAAAGAGTTCAACAATTGAAAATACCATATCCTTGCATCTCGTTCTATCTAATTAATAAATTTTAATCATTCACTCGTGAAAACGTAACAAATAGAGAGCTTTAGTTTTCCATAGATATCAGCACTGACACCGCCTTACCACCCACTCGTAAACAACTTTGCGCTGCAATTGGCGTCTAATGTCTACAATAAGTTGTTCACTGGTATTGCGGTGGTGAAAAGCTCTGATGAAATTCAATATAATTCCTTTCAAAATGTCTAAAACCAAGGCTAAAGCTAAAGTTACAACTGAAGATATTTCTATAAAGGATTTCTGAACGATTCATTTAAGGTACATATATATTTGTCTGCGTTTGTTACTCGCTGTTTTTTATATCTTGAATAGCCGTCCCTCTAACTATATTTTCTTTTTTTCCACTCGAAGGGTGTCTGAAAATTAGCGCTTCCTTAGCGATAAAGCCGGTCTTCAAATTACAGTTTCTCTGTACATATACATATTTTATTCCGATGTACAAACAAAGAGCCGTTAAGTGAGTGTTGCGTCAAGGACAGTCATAGATTGCAGAAACAGTTTCGCTACAGTGACCTTAAGTCTATAGCAGGGCAATTAATGTGTATAGTTGCAAGCATTTTATGTCTTTTGGGTGTCATTAAATTTTAATGTTTTCGTTTATTTTAATGACTGTCATTTTGAAACTATTCCCATCTGTTATGTAACAGATGTAGTAAAGTTTTAGTGGTTTTGATATATTGCAAACAGTATTTCTGGCAAGGCAACACCGAGCGCGAATAGTTGTTGGATGAGTACTGGTAGTGATAATATACATACATGTATGAGCGTTATGGTAACACTTGAGTTTGTCAGCGTTATGGTAACACTTGAGTTTCTACTATTATACATTGATGGACGCCTTCAAAACAAGCGTGAATAGGCTCTTCCTAGATGTACGTGTTTCATCTTACGAAGCATCTGTGCTTACCATCAGACGAGATCGCGGTCAAACGCTAGCCTATCATAAAGAAAAATAGACTTGGACTGACCTTCTGTAAAGTCTAACTGGAGAAGATAGCTGATATATTCAGCGTGCCAAAGTTTTGAATCGACCCGCAAAGTGCATTGCACAGAGCATAGATATCGAAATGTATGCAACATTCCGTATTGCAGTGTATGCGCTTTGCAATTTACATTATGATGCATTGCAAGTGTTACGCTGTTCCCGCAGAGCCTTCGAACAACCGTGCGGCTGTTGGCGGCCGAAATTATACGTTCACGAATATTTGTGCGCGGTAACGACTCACTCGTAGCTCGAATGACTGTGAACTCTGCCCTGCGGCTGGTCGAATTTGTAAGAATTAGCGGCCTTTGTAAAAAACTCTAGAAAATATAAAATAATAATAATCCACCCATTAACATTCCACTGTTGGAATATGGGTCTCCTCTCATATTGAGAGGGTTAAGGCCGT
>DWJK01007161.1:0-10038 GCA_018248815.1 Croniades pieria auraria
CCTAAACAGTCTGAAAAATAAAGAAAAAGTGTGTTGGTCACATGTTCTTATGGAACTTTATTCTACGGATAGGTCGTAATGTAATTTAAATTATATATATATATACATATGAGTACATAACTAAATAGTGTTATGGCTAAAGAATTTTTAAATCTAACGAGTAATAGATATCTGGCAATGTTATGACGACGACCTAAAAATGGATATTGTTTACTAGAGGAAAATAAAACGAATTTATCAGTCCGCCTACGTGACCTACCTACACGTCGCACAACTTATGATAGGACGCGGCCAAGTGACACTGCAACTGCGGAATATATTAAAACAAACTGCACCAGCACTCGATGAGACAATGATAATTGTACACAATTATTAACATACCATCGTATCTGTTTAAATACCTAATCAGTTTACTGCATTACTCAACAATGGACCTTAATTGACTGTAGACCATCATAATTTGAACGCCACATTCAAATCAGTAGTTCGATTTAATAGAGAAGATTTGTTAAAAAATGTCAGCGACACAAATTGTTCGCTTTGATTTTAGATAGCCGGGATTTGTACAGGATATTTAGGTAGAGGCGGAATTGAGACGATTGCGGGCGGACCATTAGCCGTATTGTTATTGCCAGTATTCCAGTAATGAACCGCTCGTTTTCGTCCTGTAATATCGCCGCGTTCCTCCCTTTACTCACTCTAATAGCACCGGCTTCATTTCACAACGTCCCATTGCTTTTCGGTTTGCACTCTTAATTAATCCCCTCGTTCCGTAAATGTATAATACTTTATTCGCAAGAGGCTAGACATCCAAATTGGAAATTCAATCTCGAATATTTCTAGTCCCCGGGCGCTAAGTATGCATACTGATAAGCAATAAAGCGCTCGGCTGTTGGCATTTCAACGTCCTTAGACCTTACGTGGCAAATGCACCACAATTGTTTTTCCACTTAGAACTCTTCCCTGACATTTTCCAGCAATTTCTACGAGCCACCGACGCCAATGTACCCTGTGAAGGGCAATTTACATGGAAACTTAGTGAAATATTCACATCAGCTGCCAATTGTCACGTTTTATCGGGATATTCAAACTTTCTCTGCAGCGGGGTTTGTGCATTTAATTTAAATAATGAGACGCTCAGCTTTGTGTAGCATTTCATCACAACTGACAATCCTTAAATATTGATCATACATTTTGCAAGCCAAGTGGGGCGTTACATGATTTAAATAGCCACGCAATCGTCTCGAGAAAGAAAATATTTTCTCTCTTTCAACCAAGAATTGTTACGCGCGGGTAAGGTGAAGTTCAAGACTATTAATAAAGCGAGCCGGGTCCTTACGTGATGCCTATTGATCGTCTACGCAGCACACACCCGGGGCACATTACGGTAGGTTAGTATGGCCGTGGATACGAGCGTTCGTAGCTCCCGGAACGCGGCGAAGGCAGCCGAAATTTTACATCCCCGGCCAGTATTGATCGGACTTGACATTGAAATCGTAATAGACGCAAACAGCTGGGACGAGGGTGCGTGCCCGGCTTCCGCACGCAATCCCTCCGCGGCCCGCGCCGAACGCTATCGGGCCCAAGATTTCATCTGACGACGAACAATTCGTTGAGCCGGATCGACTAGTCGCATTTGAAGAAATGAACCCTCGAAATCGCTCGTGGAATCTAATTGAATCTCCACTTGATTTTAACCACCTAGTAAACTTATTCATCTGTGCTCAAATGCAGCTGAGCGTTTGTAATATCTAATAATTATTCGCCGGAGTCCTAAGACGGGCAGAGCTTCGTCTAAAATCTCATTTATATTCAGCGGTCGGAGTTTGAATGTTATCTAAAATCCGTGTTTAGGTGTCGGGCGGGATTGTTCTAATCTCGAAACTAAACACATAGTTAAGTTAGGCGAAGCTTTGTTCTCTTACTACGATCCCATATATGTACATTTCTTGGGCATTGTATAAAATTGATAAACTAGGATTTTGGTCTTTCTATTTTACCTAATCCCAATACAAGCCATTCTAGATAAAATATTTATTTATTTCACATCGTGTGGATTAGGATAACATTAATCTATGTAGATTTATGTTAAAACGTAATCTCACACCTGTAATCCCCAAAGAGGTAGGCAGAGGAGTATAGTACACGTTTTCATCACGTTACGCCAGTTACGTTTAAATCCCGTGGAATAGGTGGTGAGCCTATTGCCATACACCAAGCATAAATCCAGACTCCGAGTCACTTCTAGAAATTCTAAATAAGAAAAATCCAATAGTACTCGACTGGGGATTTGAACCCATGACCTCCCGATCTTCCAACCACTCGAACAACGCAATTCTTTAGGCAGTAAGTAGATTTATATTAGTATGTAAAAAAATCTACTAATTGGAGTTTAGTGTTCATGGATGGGTGACTTAGGTGTGTATTGTCTATGGCAAATCGGGGACTGACAAAAGCAAGGCATGTACTGATAAAGGCATGTATTGTTTCTTGAAAGTTACGGTTTTCCGTTCCCTGGTGATAACTGGTGTAACATTATGCGTGCAGTTAATTAAGTACTGATTTAAACGACATGGTGCAATGGGCGTGTGCCCGCTATGAAAATGGTTTTTCTTATCACTCTAGGTACGTCGACGCATTTCCTGCTTCAGTGACAAGTTCCACTTCTCGCCTGTTTCCTGTACTTGCGCATTTCTTGCCTTTTACAGTCATTACACGACTACTTTCTTTATACTGCGAACACGATATCTTTTTGTAACTGATAAGTCGTATATACTAAGATAATATTTTTATATTTCTCAGAACTGCAATTTTACTCGTATCACGATATTTTATCGCAGTAGAACGTTCATAAACTTTATCGTACAAGTTTGCAACTGACGATATCAATTTTGCGTTGACCAAAACATGGTTATATAACCCGTGCTTTTATGAGTCGCGTAATTTTATATTTAATTTTCAACAATCTCTGCATCCGTTGAAAGCATCGAACCATTTTATTGATATGATTCTACGGATTGAATTTAAAACGCTTTTAGAAAGTTTCTCGTTTGATTATATTGTTTAATGAAAATGTCAGAAGGATATATTTTTAATGAAATATTTTTGTATTGATTAATACTATATATAATTAATTATAAAAACCTTTCAACTAGACGTAATTGTAAGCAAACTACGGCAGGCTAACGAGCTGATAATGGAATGTAACACTAATCTCGATAACTCACTAGAACCTCGTTAAACCTTCAGCACTAGGAACAGACTTGCAGGTTAACAACCTGCAAATAGCATCAGTGTCAGAACTATTAAGATACATACTGATTGAAGTGGAGAAACAGGTATAACGCTACTGTTATTTCTATGAAAGAAAATATTTTAAAATTCAATCAAACCGCAATCTAAGAAGCGAGACCGAAGCCGATCAAAGGGCGGAAAGCTGACGGTACACCGAGATATTTTTGCTGAATACTGATCGAAATTATTCCATTACCCCAACGGAAAAATTCATAAATAAAAAATGCGAGGTAGATTCTTCGATGCATTTCTATGGAATCACGGTTCCAAGTTAAATAAGTGATCACCGGTCGCCGGCGACGTGAGCCGAACTCGAAATCATCCGCCACCTGGGGCTTCGCGATCGCTACTCAGTATCTTATATTATAGATGAGTATATTTACCCTCAACTGGTATTTTACATTTGCAAAAAGCACATTTTCTGATTTAAATGCTGATCTAAGATCTGTCAAAATGCATATTCGATAATGTAGCATGTTTAGATAAAAATTTGATTACTAACACAAACAATAAGAATGAGATAGTACAGGGCGATTAAACTAAAATTTTACGAGAAATTTTAACATTAGTAATTTTCTTGGTAATGCTCTGTCATAAATACTTCCTCGCGGATAAGTAATGACTGGCCGCGCAATCATGATTGGAACAATTGGGCAGTTATTTAAAAATGCGAAGGCAAAGGTCGATAGATTGGCTGTGGCACAGCGGGCGGCGGGCGAGCCCGCTAATCGATCGCTGTCTCTGCACATCGCTTGCTAGCTGCTGCACTCTGCCCGCGCCCTATCATCCGTCTCATTCACAAGCGTGCAGTCCACGATAAACCCATCCCTCTTCGTTCGTTATTTATCGTCTCTAACCACCCGGTAGTCTCGCCTCCCACTGTCCTCCCGTATTTAGACACTGCACTATCTAATTTATGTTTTAAATTCTGCGCTTTTAGAGCCCGGGACAGTAACGACTATATTTAGGGTTATCGTTATGAGTTTGTAGAGTACCTAAGTACATAATGGGTTATATCATTATAAATTTGTCTGGCTTTCACTCGTTAGTTTCGTTTTAGATGGCATCTGTTATGAATGGAACGATATTTGCATTTTAGAGTCTTTTCATTAGGTTTCTTCTTGTATGTTGTTTGGTACAGGTATTAAATAAAAAATACATTTATTACACACTCACTAGCTATGAAGGACGGTTTCGTCGTGAAGTTTGAGAGCTATTTAAGGGCGGCAACCCTCCATAATGTTATTTACTGACAACTTTAACATTGAAAGAAACAAGAAAGAGATCAGGTTACTGAAATATTTTTAATATTACGTACCAACCTTGTCCATAAAAAACAACATAATCCCTATATCGTTAATTTCGTATCAATAAGAGGATAGGCAGAAAAAGGCAGCCGGCGTAGTAAGTTTCATATTATATACTGAGTATTATTTGCAGAAATTCTTATTTTTCTCTTTACCCTTTTTCCTTGAACAGTTTGAAATTCAACAAAGTTCTGAATCCTCCATCAATGAGAAGAGAGATTTGTTTCAAGAAGAGTTGTCTATAGACACCTTTCAAGCTATTGGACATATCGAATATAAAACCGAAAATAATTTAATTGTTTTACCCATAGTGATATATATACGTACGTAAACTCAATTCCGAATGTCAATTCTTTTATAGTTCCACTGCTGGAGAAGACTGTTCTCAGAATGAGAATAATTACAGGTCCGATCACCAAAAAAGTATTTGATTTGCTATTAATTTACTCGAAAATAAAATTTAAAGGTCTACTAATAGACGACATCTACTTTCAATTGTTGCGAGGCCTTGGCACAGCGCAACCAGCTTAGGAATAGCACAGTGGCATTTGGTATCTGTACGTGCGCCGGCGCAGCTTACATAACACCTGCCATATCGGGTCTGCACCGCACCTCGCTCACTCGCCCATTCTATGAATTACTTATAGGTCATAGACCTTATCCATTATTTAATTCAACCAGCCCCTCGATACTGTATCTAAAGATTTTAATGTAACACGACGTTAAAGCAGTAATTAAAGTTAAAGAATATTGCTACTTATCACTTCGGATCTCGAATGTGTACAAATTATAAAAATTAATGTGAAACTGTTTTACATAACAATCGATTTATGACAAAGATAAGTTTTATCCGTGTATGTGATTAACTCATGGAAATCATAAAAATAAATTACAAATCTTCTAAATATATACATACTTACACTATAAGCCATAAATCTTCTTATTTTGTATATGTAAATATTCTTTAATCTCCTAATGTTCAAAAGAAACTACATATGCTCTCATACTATCGATCGAACTTAAAATTTCTTTATCCTTGACTTTTCTCGTGTTTTTACAAAGCCTTCGTTCGTTCTCCATGTTTTCGTGTCCCTTAAATCCTTTAACGTCTCTGAGTAGTGTAGTCGGGAATAAAAGGGACTCTGCCTACTTAAACACCGTAAGCACTCTCTTTAGCGCCTGTGCGAACAACGTCTGATGAAATTTTAAACGCTCTTTATCTTTTCTTGTTATCGTCCAAATTACTTTGCCCTGGAATTTAGGAAAACAGGCCGGTATACTAGGTAGGCTCGCTTTGCATGTTTTGATAGATGATTTGAAATAAATACAGCTTATCTTATGTAGTTTTAGCACCAATGAAAATAGTGTAGTATTACTATATTCACCTCAGTAAAAAAATCCGTGTCTAGAAAACAGGCGGTCGTTCCGTCTGACGGTATTTGTTCTGTGAGGTCTTTGGATATTGGAAACACCATAGAAATTCCAATACCTCACAACTTCCTCACGTTTTAAGAATTGCAGCTTTTGTTTAGCACGTGTTGAGAGCTAAAAATTTATGTAGGCACCTCAAGCACGTTGTTAAAGGTATTTACTTAATACTTCAAAACGTTCGGTACGTGTAACGATGTGAGCTCGGGAAAGGAAACAGAACCAATTCGAGAAACTGTTTATGCACGAGCAGACGTTTTCGTAATGGAACGATTTGAGAATATCAGATTACGAGTAACAATGTAAGTTGTTTGGCTCCACCTAGTGCCTCAGGACGATAAATCGCGGGTCGGTGCCAGTTAATACTTGGGATTAGGAGCGTCGAGGCAGTAAACGGAGGTGTACATCATCGGACACACGGCTCCGTTCGGACGATATTGCGCACTAAATGTAATGCCTTTTTGTTAAATGCTACGGTATTTTATCTGACACTGAACAGGTTTGATGCTGAGACAGGACATCTTATTTATGTTGTAAGATTGCACGCGACATGATGACATGATGGAAATTCTTGCTTGTCGTATGAGGTGCTGGAGATCCAACATTTACGGTAAATTGAGTGTTGAAAAAAGTATAAAACTTGCAGTTTATTAATCTATAACCGGCATATACCTCGCGTAAAGCGATATTTTTTTAAACGTAAAACGATCATTATTGTGAAAAAAGACGTCTTTTATTTAGGCAACATTTCCAGGAAATTTGTGCTCGTGAAGCGAGAAAACGTTTATTCCCTTTTCGATACAAATATTCAAGTTCATTAGTGGGCATTGTGGGTTAGTAATGCAATAAACAAGTATTAAATACCACCACAGCCGGTGCAACGCGGATGAATAATAACAGCAAAAGCAAATCATTGATTGTTGTACGTGACACCAATCATGAACACGTTATACGCCTAAGACGGTTTATGAGTCCTAAATCCCGCTGTGAAACTTATTATCCGCTTTGCATACCACAATTTATAATAAATGTTCAATCCAATTGCGATCGTTGTAATTGAATCGGAATACATGGCTCGTTTTGTATTGCTAGAGTCAGAAATAGAACTTTAAAATAGAAATGTAATACAGCGTTAATAACAGTTAAGTGTTTTCAACATTTATTTCTGCATAACGGAAGACTCTTTTCAGCAAATATGTGTACAATTTTATGGTAAATTTAAAGAGATCGTTATTTCATCTTTCCGTAGTGTGTTCTAAAGAATACGTTTGTTGAAGCAAATTATTACTCCGTAGCTTGAAAATTTTATGTACTTTGAAATATAAATAAATTATGCGAGGCGATAACGTATAAACTGAGATAGTAGTGTGAGGAGGAGGCGCAAAAAGTATCGCTTTGTGATAGTGTATGTTATAAACAAAACGTTGTTGGAATCACAGAAAGTTTTATGCTGAACGGAATAGCTACTTTAAAAGAAGTTAATAAAATGCTCTTTAGGATCGGAAATATCAATTATAAAAATGATCCAAAAAATTAAAATGTATTCCTTATTAGTGCGCTGTCGAACATTTTCAATTATTTGTCAAAACATTCTCAAGTAAATGACGATGTTTTTTGAGAATAAATTTCTTTCAACCTAACATAAAGCTACGATTTTGGCGGTACCGTGTGTGAATTACAATTTTCGCCACCGCATAAGGGTAGCGAAATGTTGGCTTAAAAAATTTCGTCTCGGCAAAAGAGGGGTTCTTCGCGTCTACAAGTGGTTGCGCAGTCAAAAGCCCATCGTCGCCTATTGTTTGTTTTACGCTAACACTTAAATGAATAGCCATTGAGTTTTTATCTATCTACGTACACATTGGTGCGAGTGGTTCTGGCGATAGTGATAGTTTTGTGTCGTTACATAACATTCCGTTTTATTAAAGTACAATGACCGATAGAAATTGTGACGTCGCCTTCGTTTCTCAAATAGATAGTTGTGTCATCCGATAGTGTAATTTCGACTGGCACAGTTTAAAATTTAAACGATGATGTTTTAAAATTGTAACAAATTCAAAGATTTATTCGATAACACGCCATAGATTATGTCAGAGTATGTACCCATATCCATTGGCCTTTTTATATTATTATTTTATCGTCACCGAGTTCCAAATATCTTTCCTTGCAGACCTGTCGTGTTTCTATACTCATACTTCATATACAAGCGTCGATTTTGGAGTCAACATATTTATATAAATATATTTTGGTTTCGATATATGACAATATTCAAGATATTCCGGTATTCAAATCACGATACACACAAGTCGCAATACCGGTTTCATAATCAAAGTCTGAGATTACTTTCATACTGATGTACATTTTTGAGTTTGAAGTCAATGTTTGTCATTCCCTAAAGTGTGCGCTTATGACTTTGTTACTCTGCTATATTTGACTGACATTACTGACCATTTTCGGGCCTATTGGATTAGTGGTTAGTGGCTCTGACTGCTAATGCTTGGGTTGTAGGTTTAATCCCGACCGAACTAGAACAAATGTGTGACAAGAAAGTGTATGTGTTCTGTGTCTCTGTGTGAAATAATTTAGTTAAGTGTATATATAGAACTATCTATATAGTTATCAGCTGTTGGGTTACTGAAGTACAAGGTCTGCTTACTTCAGAATCAAACGAGGATGTGTGGAGTTGTTCCAACATATTACTATTGCTATATCCAATATAATGTCTACATATGTAGCGATTCAAAAATGTAGGGAACTAAAAGGGTGGGATTTGTTTAATTCTGTACTAATTTCGAGTGAATTTGCGTCTGTATTATAAACACATTGTGACCGTTTCTGTATTAAGGCCGCCGGATGTGTCGGAGAGAAGTGGGGCACATTTGAATTATAAGATTAATGAGGTTTTAGTTTCTCGCCGCGATACGTATACATTAGGTGACTCGAATACAATATTAATTAAATTTAATTGATTAAACCTTATAGTTTTATCATTTATACTAGGAAAAATTAGTAATCGGTATCGTTTTCAGCGAACTCACGATAAATTGATTGAATTTAACTTCAAATATCAATATATCAAATATTAGTTCACTGTATAAATTTGTCAGTGTTGCCATCCGTTGTGTTGTTGAACAACGTTAAACAAAAAATATGTAGGCGTTTACTGGCTACCCCGTTTGTTAATAAGCCAGATAATGACAATGGAAAAAACAACAACATCAAATAAACAATGTGTACAATTGCTGAACAAATCAATGGTGTAACTAATCAGAAGTCATAAGAGGACGCGCGCAATGTGTAGTAAGGGCCGGCTACATGCTTAGGGCTCTTTCAGACCAGCGTACTTTCCGCACATATAAGCCCGTTTTTGTACATGCGTGTACGCGCGACTTGTGCCTCATGCGCGTTTCGTACAACGTAGCCGCACTACTACGCTCGTATACGCGCGAGCCGGCTACGACCCGTCACCTCACACCGCGCTCAGGCAGACACATAACGATCGCTTTCGCGCATAGGTGTGCGTGCGTATACGCTTGTTTCTTCTTTGAAATCCGAATTACAAAGCGCATATAAGCTCGTGTGCTAAAAAGAGTGTAAAGCGCGCCAATAACATGCTGGTCTGAAAGAGCCTTTATAATGCCGCGGTCGCCTTGACGCGGCCGTTATCCTCTGACCGCGATACGAGACTTATCGCTAGTACCTTTGCTCACGCGTAAACATACATACGTATAGAGTAAATTTAAAAGGCACACTTATTCATTTTCATCTCAGAAGTATACATGTTAGAAATTCAGGGTAGTTTCTTAATAATCGTTGATAAATTCTTATACGATTCCATGTCAATGCGACTGATGAATATTTATTCGATTCCTATACGACGAATTTAGAGTATTTAGCGGCTCGGCAAACGTAGTGTAGGACGCCCTCCGGCCCGGTGAGAGGACGATCTGCGAAAGGCTGCAGGCAGATGCTGGATGCGACAAGCCGAGGACAGGGCGCGATGGCGCTCATT
>DWJK01007162.1:0-10037 GCA_018248815.1 Croniades pieria auraria
TAGAAAAAAAAAGTTTTAAACGTTGGTTTTTTTTATTTTTTTGTTTTTTTAAAAAATATTATTTATTTACCAAGTGCCCCCCCCCCCCCCCCCCCCTTCTTTAAAGAACTGAGTTCATCTTTGGATAAGTTTGATTTTCATCATCATTTTACTGTTGGACATTGGTCTCCTCGGAGTAATCTGCCACGTGTCCACCTGGCCTTGACCAGCTTATCAGTTTTATTTTAGCTATACTGAATATTCTGCCGAGTTACTAGATATAAGTTTCTGCATAACTAGGTTTATAAATAAATGTTTTTTATCCATATTAATGTACAATTAGCTAGAAAACCTGGGAGAGGGGTTGTTAACCAAACAGTAGTGGTGTAACATTTGATGTATTCGTAATTAGACAATAAATTAAAGTTTATCCTGGGGTTTCATATGTAGGCCTACAAGCATAATCTTTAAGAAGTACTAGTAGAGCTTCAGTTTTATATGGTACATATAGCAATACATCTTCTTCTTAATCGTGTCCTCATGACTAAGCGTCGTGACCACCAAAAGTCGTTTTGCTCGTGAGGGCTCTTCAAGCCTTCTTGCATTGTGCTTTGCGAGTAGCCTCTTGAGTCCCATAGCCGATGCTTCTCAAGATGGGGTCCAACCATCGGGTCAGTGCTCTACCCCCACGGGTAAAAGACCTAGGTCTTTTACCCTTAACGTATCCCACCAGCATAGCTATACATATGTTATAAGAGTTTCAATTGCAAGAAATATTCTATACGAATATGGGAAGGAAGGAATATGACTGATATTGAAAATAAAAAATGCATGGAATTAAAGCAAATTTGCAAAAAGGTAGCAGATTGAATATTCCCTAAATGTGCCAAGTGCTATCCGACTTTCAACGGACCGTGTGACGTATCGCGCTAAACGCACTCGACGGAGAGGTTTTTGCCACTTTCGCCAATTGTGTCTTAATTGGCACATTCTTTTCTTTACAATTTCTCTAATCTGCTAAGCCGTGGTACTTTTGTGGTTTATACACTGCAATATCTTTTGGTATCTCCGCATTATGTCATCAGCTGATAATATTTGGTACATATTAAACGAATAATCTTATTGACAAAATTATAGCGCTTAACGACATCATAATATAGACATAGTTTTTTTTTTAAATACTTTTTTAAATACCAAACTTACTCTGTGCTGGATTTCCTCTTAACCTGAAACTGTAATTCATTATCAATAAGATTACTACTAGCTCTATTTATATTTACGCCGTTGGTTAAGTTTAGTGATAAATGAGGCAAGATCAAAAAATCGACTTTCTATTTAACAATTTGCACAATGGTGTTATCAGCTGTGTGGTCTAAGTTGCTGCGAATTTTTCTTTGTGTATTATTTCTATGATAATCCATACCATAATACAGTATACAAGCACATCTGTTAGTAGACTGACAACATATAATTATGTAAATTGTTGGCCCAAAGCGTTTTCTACCTTTTATCGTGTCTCTACCATTTAAAAGTAGTTAAAAAGAGAGATTATGCACTTGATGGTAATAAGTGAACATCATCTAACATAAGCAGAGACATTACGTAAAAAAGTTGATATAAGTAATGTTATCAATTAATAATTTCATTGCTGTTAAATTATCATAACATAAACAAGGCATACGACAGACAAGTTCACTGTTGATAAATTGTCAGTAGCACATGGCGTGGTACAAGACGAAACGTTTTTAAACGGCTTGGCGTATGCTAAGAAATTAGGCGGCCAGTCGCTCCGTCGCGTACGATCGAGGCATGCGTACTCTCGATCGCTTCCATTGTTATCCGTATCGATTACAACGCGGATTATACTTTTAATAATACGATCGTTATTATTATTAATACTTAATCTAATAATACGCGGAATATTGCGATTATTGTGTTGAGTGATTAGTGTTTTGTCGTTGCTTAAATTGAGATAATTATTTGTGGGAACATTCAAAAATAGTGTCGTGCATTTACATGTATAGCACATGTATATGTGCACATGTGTGTGTGTTTATGTGTATGTGTGTGTGTCTGTGAAATATTTAAAGACGTGTGTTAATCCCATGTAAGTTTATATAATTTTAATTATTTAAACGTTTAATAAACACTTGCATATAAAAATACATACGTTTCGTGAATTCTTGGAATGAGACTAAAATTACATGTTGACGTATTTTATAAGCAGTGTTTCTTCTTTTAGCAGGTTGCCGTGAAAAAATAGTATGTCCATTAAATACTTGTGTCAAGGGCTTCGTGACCTAATTTTGCAT
This sequence comes from Croniades pieria auraria, assembly GCA_018248815.1. Lineage (NCBI taxonomy): Eukaryota > Metazoa > Arthropoda > Insecta > Lepidoptera > Hesperiidae > Croniades > Croniades pieria. The sequence goes on from DWJK01007162.1 coordinate 2,292, forward strand.
GTCGTAATTTCGGAGACGTTCCATCCAATGAATTTCAAAAATAATTACAGGAGAACCAGCACTTTGTGAGAATAATCTTTTAAGAAAATTGTCCGCTTTCTCAAGTATATATTTGTACTGCGCTACTTATGGTTCTGCTTGGTGTTCGAACTGTAAAATTATGAAATGTCGTCATAGTTCTCCTTTAATTAACATGATTGGTCTGGTGTTGAGTATGGTTTTATTTTATGCTTCACCATCATCATCATTATTATCCTCACCAATATCATCACGCGCAAATGTATAAATGTCTTATGATATTCGAATAAAGATATTTATTGCTTACAAAAAAGTGTATTGTAATCAGCGAGATATTCGAGAGATTATGTTCAAAACATCATTAAAATTAATTTTGATATGGTAACTCGACAACAGATCATTGGTCCGAGATACTATCGAACTGTTCCGACTCACGGAAATAGGACTTCATGAAGTGTTTGGCGGTACGCCAGCGCGGATATCTGCTCTGGAACGTTTACGCAAAACAATGCTAAACGTGAGTTATGTATTTTCGGATGTTACGTCGCATAGGTATTCTTGATATGCGAGGATATGGAATGTAACGATACTAATTAGTTTAATGTGACAACTACTGCGCACAATTTACGTCACATTGTTGAACATGGATTTTGAAGTGATGATGGTATGATCTGAAGCAAATTTCATTTTGTCGCTCTATCCTGCTTAACTGTTTCTCACATTACAAAGGGTTTAGATTATGAAGCATCCTACATATTAAATACTTTCCAACATATACATATGTATTCTACTCATAAAAAATACGTCTAATAGATTGTGATACGTCAGCGTTCTAGAACTATCCTAGGACAAAATCATCAATACCCAAGCTATGACCGGTTTAGGAAAAGCTTACACTTGGATAATTATAAAAGTATGCTTCATTAGTGTTTGTGACATCGTGATCTGATTGGTCTTTAGAGGTAACAGCAGGAATGAACAGAATAGAGCGTCAAACATATTCGAGGCTGAATACAAATATCTGTAAGTTGCAATGATAAAGTTTTGCAGTTTGCAGATTATTTTAAATGTCGAGAACATTAAATAATATTGTAGAACGTTCTTTATCAGAACAATTTTATTACTGACTTTTTTGATACGGCAAATATTCCTAAGTTTATTATTTGAAGTGTGTTTCGTTTTCATTCATTCTACGTTGTAGTTGACATAGATATGGTTTATTGCTTCATATCGACATGTGGTCGAAACATATGTGTGAATTTTCTACTTACTGTTGTTTACGTTTTCGTCAACAGAATGAGGCGGTTTAGCCCGGCATGTGGGTCAGTGATGTTGGGATATTTAATTATGTGTTGCTCTGTTGCTGTTGGATTCATTATGTTGGAATTTCGGATGCCTGTAACCTTGTTTCTGCTATTTTAGAACTGTAAGTTTTGTCTTGAACAACGGAATCGTGGTTCTGACCTAGGAATTCGTTATCGAGTTCTACGTAGTGTGTTGCAATGTTAATATTTTGTATAATGATCATCAACAATCATTTTAATTGGTTTGAAAATACTGTTACGCTTTTCTAGTGCCTAAGTTTCATATTGTCTCATATTAAGTTTTGCGTTATAACCATTGATGAACCTGTAAGAATTTAACATTTCTTACTAGCCTTGAAAGTTTCCAGCTTATTTATTGGAATGACTTAATGGAAATCCCATGCGGGCGATCGTGTCTTGTAAATCTTAAATTGAATGTACAAAAAGAACACGTACGTCAGATCAAATTATTCTCTCTTTGAATTCAATAATCCTCATCGGTCACGGTTAATAAACTCCACCATTCCCCATTTACACAAATCAATGGAGTTTCGAGCGTGTTGGCGCCATATTAATGCGTCTGTCAGGACCGTGACGGCTGCGCAGGCGCATCTAATTTATATCAGGCCCTTTGATGTACTTTGTTCTCCAAAATGTTGGTCTGTTCGGGGAAATTGGTGCCTTTGATATAGCCCTGGCTCGTGTTAATTGTGATTTTATCGGAATTTAATTAATTACCATATTCAAGACATATTTTCCTGTTTTGCTGTTAGTCTCTAAAATTTTTGTACTCTTTACAAATGTGGATTTTTATGAATATAATTTTGTTACATTGTAGACTTTGGCATGTAGACTTGGAATTGGTAACTATCACTTAGATCGTATCAAACGTGATGTCAAAAAATGCCATATATGAGTATGTTTAGGTTAAACAACTGCATTATACACAATAAGCCGGAGAACGGATACGGGATAACGACTGCATGAATTGAAGCGGTTATTTTTGGCGCATTGTTTAAGTTTGTATTGGAAACACAGTACTGTTTCTCTTTATTATTCATATTGACGCCGTGAATCGTCGTGTGATTATGGTTCATATTGTACCGTTGGAAACATTGTCGGCTGTGACTTCCCGTGCAGACAGGTCGACGCCTAAAAATATAATATAATAAATATGAATAATGTTAGGTACCGTTATAAGTGGGGATGAGAAAGGAATTCTTGATGTAGGTTGTAATTTTTTTATTTTAGCTTATCTTAATTTGTCTTTTGACCTGATATTAATTGTCGAAAGCATACAGTTTGTCTTGTGGCACGCAACTGACCCGTATTCAATTGTTCCCAAATCTTGCACTTTATACTTCTTACTCATATAAGGCGACGGTTATTCGAATTTTGCCAAATTAATCCATCATGGTTTCAGGCAGGCATCTTTGAACAAACAAATGTCATGTTTGCGATACACTAGTCACGTTTGTTTGATTACTCTTTCTATATTATAATCTTTTGTATTCCTTGGACATAATAATATGGACAATATTCTCAGGGAATTAAGTACGTACTGGATGTGCTCCGCTAACGTAAGAAATGAGAACATAATAGGAACTTGTGCTTGCTTTTGATCGTCTAACGAGCTTTTATGTAGAAAATTGTCCATCCAGTGACCGGCTGCTACCAATTTGTGGTTCGTTCGCGGCACAATATTGAGTTAGTTGGACCACTTGGGGCTCCGTTTGCCCCAAGTTAGAAGATGGAGCACACAAAATGTTATGATTCGTATCTATTGGCATTTGTTCTAATATATTTGTTATTTTGTATCTCCCCAACATGTCCTGATAGGCTTGTAGGTGAGTGTAAGAGAATGATAAATTTTGGTTAAACAAATTAGTTTGGTGTTGCAGGATTCGGAGATTTCTTCCCGTAAATTGATTCTATTTAAGGTTTTTCTTGCTATTCTCTACTTGGACAATAGTAAGAAAACCTTAAATCCGTTAAGAACGGTTACATTGCTAGAGATACCAATTGTAACAATATTGTTATAAAAAGAGAGCCAAAAATTTTTTCTGGCTTACGTCCCTTGACTTACTCTACGTCTACTTATTAAGAGTTTACATGAATGAAACGACATTTTGGATTTCTATAATAATAACGATTAAGACAACAGCAAACACGCTATGATGAAACATTTTGTTTATTGCGAAACTTCTGCATATCGTAAACTGCTGTACTGCAAATGTATAGTGAAGGTCAGACTTTATCACTGGTGAGGCATGAATAGGATGACTTGAATTACATACGTTACATAAATCCAAGTTTCATGAGTACCCCTAGTCTCAAAACGGACGTCCCTTGGACCACAATTCACAGCTCTTCGTAATCATTGAAATTCCCAATTACGCAATTGCGGACACTTATCCCGCTTCCCCGCCGATAACGATCTCATCTAAATATAGAACGTCTATCTCTATGGTCCATGACGAGGAATATTTCACAATGTTCCCTCAGAAGATAAAGTTGAATCGCTAACGAAGAATTTTAGTACACTGTCAACAAATTGCAAGAATTTTAGCACATAACTGCATCCTATCTCCTACTAATATTATAAATGCGAAATGTTTGTGAAGATGGATGTCGAATTTATGGATCTACAATAAATTTGTACATATATCAGAACGAAAAATAGACTACAATATATAAAGATATTGTTTAAATTACAAGAAATATAATGATAATTGTCAAACAAGTCGGAAAATATCTGCCATTTGCGAGTTATTTTGCGTGCGCTACAAAAAACGAAAAAGTTATATGAATATAATGTATGGTGGAAATGTTTCTCTTAAATAGTTCTACATAAAGGTCCGGCTTACCATATATCTATATATTTATGTGTAAGTCATATTGCAAAATGAGTGAACTATAAATACAATAAAATGTAATACTTTATTTTCAATGGACATTTTGCAGTTACATTGATACTTACCAAAATAAATACTTGTATCGCTTCTGATATCTAAAGTAGATAGGTACACTTTGTTCTTCCACCGCGTAGTTTGGACCAATATTTTATAAGTTCCGACGATGAGAAAGTGAGTGCGCGCTACTAAAATGTGTGCGTAAAATATATTGTTAATATCATAAACATCACAAACGAAGTCGCGGGTGTCAGCTAGTGGATACATGAAGCTCAAATATACTCGCCATAATCATAAGAGAAAATGACGCAGGGAATCATGACGACTGCTCTGGGAGTCTCGTAAAGTCTTTCAACCGCACTTGGCCCAGGTGCTTTAAGCGTTCTCATTATGAGAATAATTCCCTGTGGAATAGTGGAACATTATACATATATATAACTGATAATATTAAAATTTACAAAATTATAGATTTTATTCATGTCATATGGGAGCAGTGTTTTATTAATATGTAATTAATTGTATTTAATCCAGTGGTAATTATAATGATATATTTGAGCGAGAGTAATCGACACGATCTAGGACTCCTAATAATAAAATAATTTTTAGGAGTCCTATCTAGGACTCCTGTCATGACTATCTAGTGGTTGTTTTAGTTGCAACAGATGTCACTAAAAATTCTGCAGATTTTTGTATTTGTCACATGATATGTTAAAGAGATCAGTCAAGATGTTACTGATTGGTGTAAATGCAAACCGCGATTTGTGTTTGTGTGAGGTTTGCTACAAATTTCGTTTTCTTGTTCGCAGCCCACGCCTCCCAAGAAACCTCCCAGACGTAACCTCTCAGTGTCTCCCACTCACGCCAACTCCCCCTCGTCCGGATACAGCTATGAGTTAAGAGCACACGCGCGGAGCCAGGACGACTTGGATGACATTCAGGTATGCACTGGTAATTTTTAGATGTTTTGAGATTTTCTAGCTATTTTTGATTTTTTGAGTTCCACCAATGTCATCAATATATTGTCGACGGTGGTCTGAGATATTATAATTAAGAATGTTACAATGAAAGCGATTTAAAACAAACAAAACGAGATAAAACCATTTATGCGCCCACAACCTATGTGGTATATACTTCCGTATCTACCTAGATACGGAATATTATATGACCGTGTATCTTTTAGGACCGTAAAAACAGAAGTTATTAAGAATAAGAATAAAATAGAAGCTGTTTTAGAAGCATACAAAACTAGAACCACTACGTGATGATACACGAAAGCATAGATCAATAGAAGTACTAGTTTTTCCCAATGCTCCTTACACGTTGAATGAGTTTCGCGTCATGTATTAATTGACAGCAATTGTTAATATCGTAATTTACGCTTGAAAAGTTCCAATGTCTTGTTACAATGTTACTTGTTTGAATTCTCAGAATAAAAACTTGGTACCGTAATCATAATAAGGGGTGGCTTAATTCTCACTTACTCGCTCATTAGAATCCATAATTAGTTCCCACGCATCCTGTCGCCCTTTGCTGCTGACAAAAGACTTAATAGCAGTTAATTATGGCTTGTTCTTGTACTGTATGTGGCTTCCACACTTCAAGTACTCTTTAGTTAGGGAAAGAATAAAACGCGAGTTGTATTTACAATAAACAATAGTTCGTTTCATTATGCGGGGTAACTGTCGAACGGATATCTTACAAATAAAACATTGATATAATATAGCTATGATTATTTATAATTATGATTATTTCATTACGATGTAGTAATAGTAATTTTATGTAGTTTGAGTTATTTACGTAATTAATTTAAAAGGAAATTATAAGACGAATGCCTATTAATTAGTCACTATTAAAGAGATGTTTTTTTTTCTTTCATGTCACTAAGTGATGTATTATATGATAATCAATGTGAGTGCAACTGAATAATCTACGATGCCTATACACAGTAGAATCACACATCTTGCAGTTTAATAGCAACAGAAAATAATTAAAAACCTACACTAATGGTAAGAATCCGTCGTTAAATATTTGTTTCTCATTGTCGCAGGGTGCTAAGCACTACCTCAAACACGGTCGCTCAGTGGATCAATACGTTGACAGCAAACTTTCCTATTCGGAGTACGAGGAGAATCACAATTCACCCAGAGTACCTCCCGTACCCAACCCTCGGCCCAGCCTCGGCCTCAAGAACCGTTCGCAACCCGTCGCCATCACGGCCATGTACGAAAATGTCGTAATAAAAGAGCAGAATCCACGGCGGAAGCTCAGAAGGAATAACTTCGGACCCCAATACGAGAACTTCGAGACGAGAATGACCGATAGTCGGATCAGGAAATACTCGCATCAAGAGAAGTCGTCTCTGGAGAGTCTGCTGGACGACCAGCAATCGATAAACAGCCCGAGCGATTGTGAACGGTATTACGATGGGCCGAGGGTGCAGATTCCCTTGTCCCCGACACACTACGAGCAGCCCCCAACGCCGGACCATCCTCCGCCGTCCGCGAAGCAAGCGGAGAACAGTATACACGAACGTATCAGACCGCTCAGTCAGGTTAGTCCGCCTGATTGATGTTGCTCCTTTGTCTTGTGTGGCTTGCATTCCACTTTTAACTGTAGCTCGTGTACCCTCAGTAACGCAGCGTAAGATCATGATTAAACAAATACATAATGCATTTTAGTAGTAGAATTGAAGTGAAAAATTCTCGTGTTACGGAATAAATTTCTTCACAGTAGAAGTGATAGATAGTTATGTATTATTGTCTGTAGTAAATTTAAGGTAGTTCGTTTTCAACTTCCTGTCACCAATCGATTCTCCATCAGGAATTTGAACTTAATTTAAATTCTGATTATTGACTTTCCACGAGAATTAATTGCACCTAACAATTTTTTATTGACTCCTTATACATTCTTGTTAGGTCCTCCAACATTTTGCCATATAGTTCATTATAGTTAATTTTATATTTCTTCGATCGTATTTAGTACTCGCGACTCGATTGTTGCTTTTGTCGTCAACAGATTTAATCATTTGTATGTAAATAACAAATATATATTCATTATATATTAACCAATGACGCATATTTTGTGCACAGGATTTTTTAACCAGAAGTGTATTCGTTGCGACTCTTAGGATTTGTCTCAATAATTCGTTTCGTGTTACAATAAACGGGTTCATATTTTAGATGTGATAGATTTAGAACCGATGTTACATAGTGTTCTCTGTAATGTTTTATCTATATTGGGACTGTAATTGCTTATTTTAACATTTGCATGAGCCATGATTTCATTTTAACGCACTGTTTATGCACGACGCGCACAATTCTATAACCTGAATCTGTTAAGCTTTCAAACTTTATAGGCTTAAAATTTATTAAGCCTTTAAAGGTCGACTGTCTCGTTGGTCGAGTAGTTGCAAGCCCGACTGCCCATCGATCTGTCCTGGGTTCAAATCCCGGGTCGGATACTATTAGATTTTTCTAAGTTAGAGTTTCTAGTAGTGACTCGTAATCTGGAAA
>DWJK01007163.1:0-10036 GCA_018248815.1 Croniades pieria auraria
AATATCTTTCTTACGTAACATCACGCCTATAATCCCTGAAGGGGTAGGCAGAGGAGTGTAGTACACTCTCACGTTTCACCAGTTACGTTTAAGACCTATGCAATAGGTGGTGAGTCTATTGCCATACACCGGGCACAGATCCAGACTCCGAGTCACTAGAAGAAATTCTAAATTAGAAAAATCCAATAGTAACCGACCCGGGATTTGAACCCAGGACCTGCCGATAGCAGTCGCGCTTGCAACCGCCCGACCAACGAGGCAGTCAAGTATGTCTATAATTTAGGTGTATGGCAATCGTCTCACCCCCTATTCCATAGTGGGACTGCACTACACTCCTTTGCCTACCACTTCGGTGAATATAAGAGTGATGTTGTTATATTATAGCACAGTATATTACCGTACAATAGCTCGGTGTGCGACGAACCTAAGGCAGAACTGAGTCTAACGACTGTATAAAAAGCTGTTTCGACATAAAAGCGCCTACACCAGAGCTTTTAGTGGTGTACCGGCGCCGCGGCGGCCCTCCTAATGGCCGGAGATTGCGTTAAATTTGAACTTGCTTTTTCCTTGTCTAACTAACGACATTGAATAACGATATTATCACAATGGCATGCGTGTATGGTTTTCTGACATGTACCTGTACATACAACTTAAATATTGTTTAATTGTTATCATATATTTGTTCACGTTACATTTCTGTTATGGTTTTAGACTTCTAGTTAGAAGTTAGATACAGACCTGTGTATATTTGTGGAATCCGCCAAGCAAAGTGATGTAATTTAACTACTTTGCATTCTTAATATGAGTAATAAAGCCGTAAAATATGTTAAGAGATTAGCAAAGACTTTTATTACTATTATATCATCACGTTATGTCGTTTAAGATGAGAGAAGAGAGCAAACGTTAATCTGTACAGACCAGACATGGTTCCATATAAAATATTCTGTTGTACGATTCGCAAAAACTTATCGCTCTATCAGTGCACGAGATGACACATTAGATAGAACGTCATTTCAGTCATTATAAATTAAGATGAGATGTATATTTATGAAAGGTGAGACAAAAACGCATCTCGCCGAACACGTAGCCCCGTTAACACCCCTCGTAGTTTTTTCTCTCTTTGGGGACAAAAAGCATACGCGGTTTTTGTGTGAGCTCTGTTTTTGTGGTTGTTTGTTCAGCGCGCGCCGATACCGCGCCGATACCGCGCCGATACCGCGCCGATACCGCGCCGATAGCGCGTCGCGACGCGGCGAGTAGGAAAATATCACCATTTCAATCTCATCCCCGTCAATTACATTCATATTCGAGTTTTTGGGTTATATTAAAAAAGTGTTTGCTTAGTCTTGGTCTTGTGGTCATTGTGTTAGTACAATGATGAATGTAAAAGTAGTGCATAAGGTTTGTGAGGGTAAATATATTTCCTATTCAGTGCTCTCTGCCTACCCCGTTAAGGATAATAACTACATAATGTGAAATATTATAAAGATAACATCACTGCGATCACCGGGAGCTCAAGGAGTTTAGATAGGTCAGAAACTAGTCGGCTCATCCCGAAAAAAACATACATGAGGTGTTTGGTACATAATTTGGTCATATTATTTAGTTTACTCAAGAAATATTTAATATTAAAACATAATAATTACCCGAGAACATAACTGAGATGTGGGGTGTGCAAGGAACTATACGGGCAGGTTTAACCGCATAATCTCTGCGGGGTTGAGAGACATCCACGTGTTCGTCGCGTCGACCGGCGACGACTCGCCGGGCCCGCACTTGTCGCCGAACCGTAAATCGGCTGCCCATATTTCAACATTGAGCCCATTAGGCCGGCTTAAGGAAGTCACTCGACGACGTGTATATATTAAGGGTATGACTTGACAAACTTTTATAACCAGCTCTGGCCGCCCACAAGCAATGTACGACCGCCGTGATGGATGATGCAACGTGCAATTGTGAGTGTATAAAAATATTCTTTTTATGGAATTAATATCGTGTAGACATCGTGTAGGTTCCATTAGCAGTTTTTCTGTCGTTACTGACATGATAGAGTAGACGTACTAGAATGTTCCATAATGTACTAGAAAATATTACTTGCTAATAGCCTCGTTATCAGGACTGAGAGTGTGGTTGACGTCGCATCTCGTGGACAACATCAAACCCGTTTATTACGCCGATATAAATTGGGACAAGGCTGGATCGTTCCCCAACACGGGCATAATAAAAGAAAGGCGTCGGGCCACACATCGAATACGTTTTACATGGGGGCGTTGTTCTGATTTTATTTGTGTCCCATCAAGGCATGTAGAATATCTCGAGACATCGTTTTACGGCGGGCGATGGCCGTATATTGTAGTGTTATTGTGCGCGCTGGTGAGTGGGCCCGCGTGGGCGCTACTCCAGAATTGCAGCCCACGTGCCCGCAGATGCAAGATACAATTGTCCGCTCGCGGCTTGTTTATGGGAGCACTTCTCGAGATACCGGCCCCACTGACACCTCCATCGCGTGCCGTAATCTGCCCCCTCTCCCTCCTCTGCCCCCTCGCACACCGCAGGCCGCAACCGCACCGTCTAGATTTCTCATTAAATATAATCACTGCAGATAACCGATATTTATTACGCAGCCCGCTATAAACCTTACGTTCATATATTTTTCTGCATGCTAAAATGACACGATTTATTTTTATGGGCGATCGGCAAAAAGCGGTATTCGCTTTTATAAGCGAAAAAAAAAACGGTTTATGTAAGAAAATTAACTGCGACAACCCGCCTCGCGCCGGAGCGTGCGCTGAATGTATAATTATCTTCCTTGTACATTAGCGGGTTCCGCAGCCAATAACTAGCAATCAATACCCTGGTGTAAACCTAAGTATGATTAAAACGACTTCCGAGAAGGAAGTTCGTTAAATGTTAAGCCGTTGTACGATTTCATCTCAGTATGCCAGCGGAGAATCAAAGAAGTGTAAAGCTTAAGTTATGGAGGTTTATGAGGTCGGGCTAAATAATAAATAAACAAATATTTTGGGACATATCCACACGCGGCTACGCGATGTTTAGTATACTTGAATAGAGCTTGTGTTATGGTAACCAGACTGGTATTAAATTTCGTATATACTCGTATGTAATAATATAAATTTACTGCCTTGTTGATCTAATTATTGCGAGCGCGACTGGTGAGCAAGAGATCCTAAGCAAAGTGTTATTGGATTTTTATAACTTGAAATTCCCAGCAGTAGCTTGGTGTTTGGATTTCTGTCCTGTGGTTTCATAATAGTTTCGTTTCCTATTTCATGAGATGTAACATAATTGGTCAAAAATGTGAGTACTACACGCCTCTGTTTATCCCAGGCGTTTTAAATACGGGCGTGATGCTAACATATTACAGGTTGTTTTGATGGTTTTGTTTTGTTGCAGTGGGTTGTCGTCGAGCGGCGAGCGCGCGGTGACGCCGGTGTACCTGCGCTGCCGCGAGGGCGGCGTGGCGTGGCTGTACCCGCGGGGCGCGCTGCGCCTGCTGTTCAAGCCGCCGCTGCCGGCCGACGAGCGGGACTTCAGGGTGTGCGTGCGCGTCATGCGGCGCCGTGACCCGCCCGACCTCTTCCACGCGCTGCGGCTCAACGACACCGGTAAGCGCGCTCATTATCAAAACACAAACCTTCAAAGCAAGTTTCAAGCAAAGCCTTACAGAGCACTGCAAGTTTGATATTATCAAGTTTTGCATATAACTCAACAGTTAACAGGTTATGTGAAGCCCCATGTTCATATCTTAATGTAAATGTCCTTAGCCGTCCGTTTGCAACGGCTTATGATATCATCTGTCTTTCTGATAAGCACTTTCGTTGCGTCGTCTTGTTCTGAGAAGAGGTTCGATGTTCCGTTGCACAGCCTACAATTTTATCTCGTGTCGTATTGTTAGACATACCCATAGAGCGCTTTTCGCGGCAGAAATCATTGGTGTTATGCAAATCGTAAAAAATGTACCATTCAAGATAATCTTGCCATTTATTATAATGTAGGGGAGGTAAACAAAATTTTTAAGGTGACTTTTAAGGTCACATCTGTATCTCCCCGAAGGGTTAGGCAGAGGAGTATTTATATACTTCCACTTATCATCAGTTACGTTTACGTCCTACCATGAATAGAGGGTGAGTATTTTAAACATAAGTTTTTATTTTTGCAGAAGCCGCTGAGCGATTCCCAGCTCGAATTTTCGTGGAAGGCGTTCGAAACCTAGTGCCTTTGTACGCCCCTGATGACGGCGACCCTCGGGAGATAAGGTGCTTCCGTAGCCGACACGGCCGAGCTGCGCTGTACGTGGAAGCGGAACCCGAAGATGGGCCCAAACGACGCGTGGCCACCTTCAAATATGAAGCCAATCCGCTGGATAGAAGACACCACGATCCCGCCACAGCAGACTGCAGACCCTGCTCAGATTCAGAGTTGGAACTGGCTTTCTGTACAAGTGATTTTGGTGAGTTTTTCTAAAATTATTTTACTTCTAAGTCTTTCTGTTAATAGCCATAGCCTCGCGTTTGACTACAATCTCGCCTGATGGTAAGGAACATCTACCCATAAATGGCAAAAAAGATCCCTTCTATTTGTACATTGGCATCAGAAACACCGCTGGGCAAATTGCAGTCGTAATGAGTAAGCAGAAAACAAGCGGGCGCGCCCTCCGCCGTTAATAAAGTTCGTGCTGACGCAGACCGCAGGCTAATCTGTCTCCGTAATGGAGATTCGGCGTTTCGTAAATTAAATTTTTACCTCATTGCACGAAAATGTCAACTTTATAATTATTATTACATCCTCACGCCACGTTCCTTACGGGATAGGAGGAGAGCACTAAATACTAAATATTGATATCCTAATAGATTTAACGTGAAAATGTAATTATTCTTCATAATATTTGATGGTTGATTATCGATATGAGGAATGATAATGCTAAAGCACATTAGGTCGGTTAGGATAGAGATAGTTGTCACTCAGTGACTTTCGACACTGCCTGCCTTATAAAGGACATGACGTGACGGTATAGCGATAAGAACAATAACGTCAATCTCTAAATAATTTATCTAAGAACACAATGATCACAATAGCTTTTAAATTATTTTTGATGCGTTTGGGAAAACAGATCCGAATACAATTTTAACGTGAGATGTAGATGCGCTCTCCGATGTAACAGATAATTTTTTTCGCAAGATTTAAAGTCCATTCGTGGCCAAAAAAAGTATAATAATTATGAGCGCGAGAAAAGCAAAAACGTCATCAGATATAGCGGCAGCAGCGAGCCTTTTATGTTGCACCGCTAAGTGAGTGCGTTAAGTTCTAAGAACGGATGGAGATTAAAATGCAATTCATACCAGTCCCGATTTACGGAAGCGCACGCCGTGTGCAGGCACATGGGTACTTAGATTTAATTTAGCTCTGTAATAGCAAGACGGGGAGGGCAGGGAAACCGGTAACCCGGCACGCGACTTGGCGGGGAGTCAATGAGGGTTTTTTTACGCTTTTTTATACCTGATGGGCGATCCTACTAGATGTAAAGCGCAAATACGGCTTAAGATGGAGGACCCATGCCTAGGATAAGCGTATTAGGTCCCCTTTGAAGAGGCCTGGGTTATATGTGCCTGAAAACATGCGTGCACGTAATGTTCCACTCCTTTGATAAATGTTAATAGTGTACAGTGTACAGTTGTCTGCCTGCGGGGATAGCAGAGGGCTTGCTCATTTGCTCGTATTATTCAAATTTGTGTGTTATGCTACAAAATAATTATTGAGACATTTGAACCGCATGCCGTCACCCGCAGTTAGGACCAAATGCGGTTGTGGGGATAAGAAGCTTATATTTTTCTATGAACGATAAACGCATTTATCATTTTGATTTTTTTTTTCTGTTCCGGTTTTTTAGATGGTATGGTTTAATGTGGGTTTGGTTATAATATATGATTATTATTATTATAATTATTATGGCCTTATATCAGGTCTCTGACAGGGTAGGTAGAGATCCTTGAATACCAAATATCTCTTCGTAAACACTTGACGTGCTTCTTTTAAGTTCATATAAATCATAAATCTTATATTTTTTTAATAGATACTCGCATATTTGGAAAAACCGCACTTTTTAAAATTGATTATCGATTCAATTAAAATTTACACGATTCTGCTAATTATCACTTTTAAAATTTAGTATTTATGAGTTTTGTAAATCCCGTATTTTGTCGGCGTGTTCGTATTTCGTAGCAGAGAAAGGTCGGTTAAAAGCCTCATCTATAATTATGGGCTGGGCAGAGGCGACGGGTTGATGACCGTTTTCGGAGCTGTACAACTATTCACTTATCTCGTCCAAACAAAAGCGTGACACGGAGAAAAAACGGCCGACTATTTGCGCTTACTCACGACCGATGAAAAAACCCATCGCGCTGACAATGGACACACTGTGATTAATACTTATAACAAATCGACCTTCTGGACCTGCAGGTACGGCAACACTGGTGGCATTGCTCGCGTTTTTAAAGAATATAATGTACGTTTATTACCATAATGTTTTAATGAATGAATAAACGAAGAGAGTGATGAATGTAGCAAAAGCACTTCAGGTCTTTAAGGATAGGAAAAGAAGGATATTGGGCACTCTGTGCCCTTTATTTAACCCCTAGGTAACCTGGCGGGATGATAAAATAATATTCATAATATGCATAAATGTTATACAAAACTTGATTTAACCCCAATCATTTTAAACACATTAAGTAACTAAAAAACACACGAAAATAAAATGGTTGTCACGTCAAAAAACTAGCTTATTATTCGTAGAGTCCGCTACGTAGATATTATTATATTAGTCATTTATGAGTCTAGGTACTACTGTTTTTGTCCAAGAATTTGCCAATAGATCCCCCCTTTCCCCCCACTACGCTAACGTTTTATAATATCGAAGCGGACGTATTCCGAGCACAGTGTTCGTAAAACACATTTTTTGTTGGAGCCATATACAGATAGCATGATGTGAGCTATTACTAACTGATAGCCGTTAATAATAACACGTGTCGCGGCTGTATAGCTGTCTAACGGCTATATTTGAGTTTTTATACACGTTTGATGTCTGTTATTGTTTCTAAACGAAGTGTATATTATGTTAACGAAATATGTTCGCAAATTTTAGATATTCGAAGTTGTAGTGTATAAGAAAAGTATCTTTCTAGAAGCTTCTTTAGAAATTACTATGTTTTAATTTTAAATACTTCTGAATATTCTACGTTCTTAGCGTAGATGAAATAACAATGAAAAAAGCGTCTTACGTATATCTGCAGTATACCTCTTCTTAGAAACCTGAAGAAGCACTTGAGGTATGTAAGGATACAGACATTTGGCACTCGGTGTTCACAAGCTACCCCGTAAGGCACTTGGTGTGATGATATAATGATATTCCAATGATATTCTCTTTGATTCAGTATCTCGAGGAGTGTTCATAAGCAGCGAGCAGAGAGAGGACCTGGACACAACGCAGCTCACCTTCAGAGTCACCAAGCTGATCCGGGCCACCGGCTTCGAGAACGAGTATAGCGATGTGGGCACCGATGATGATGAAGACGATGAGTACTACAGGTACGAGACGGACAACAGCGTGGAGCGGGAGAGCGCGCGCGGGCTGGTGGCGCACGTGCAGGCGCGCGCGGCGTGCGGCGCGGCGCCGGGCGCGGGCGAGTTCGTGGTGATGGCGCGGCGCCGCCTGGGCCGCCTCGCGCTCGCCTGCGCGCCGCGCGCCGCCGCCTGGGCCGCGCTGGCCGCGCGCCGCGCCGCCGCGCCCACCGCGCACTGCCGCCTGCGCCACTGACGCACTGCCTGCTGCTGTTACCGTTGTCGAATCCGAGAGCAGTTCTCAGGTGAAAAAACTATGCAATCACACTAAAAAGGTTAAGGGACTTTTTATATGTGACGTCGACTTGGGAAACTGTTACGACTTCCAATTAATTAACATTAAAAAAAAATTGCCGTACTGGATTCGCTACCATACAGTTCACAAACAAATGTTTGCGAATTTAGTAATAACATGGATAAGAAATTTTAAAAATATACATATGTATTGTATACAGTATATCATTTATATAAATGAAAGTATGGTATATTACTACCATCATTTATCAAACGTTAATGTGTTAAAATCGTGAAGAAAAATAATATTACATATTGATTTTATAAACCATTGAGTGCAGTTTATGACACTTTCAATGTCTCAATGTAATATTTGGAAGTCTGAATATTCTATTTTAAATATTCCTCGGGTCCTCATATTTGATATATTGACATAACATGTATTTTAGGTAATAAGACAATTAAAAGACAAATTCCTCATCACTGTCACTGAACATTCCAAGATGTTGGACATGATTGATACAAGACAACTTACAAAAGTCATGACAATTATATTTTTAAGTGACTACTATGTAAAGAGTTTAAAGTTTTATTTTTTGTTGAAAAAATATTTGTCTATTGTGAAATTGCAATATTGTATAAATGTATAATTATATCAAATGTATGTTGTATAGGAAGAGGAGTGTTTACCACAAATGATATCTGGGCGTAGAGTGGGGAGGAGTGCCAAATCAAAAGATCTATGTATTGTTCGAGTAATGTTGATCTCAACTGTGTACATATTACTATAAGTGAGTATTATTATATAGCCATATTAATTTTAATTTCAAATCTTCTCGACCACTGCAAATATTGTAGATATAAATATAGTTTTATTTGTGTTCACATTAATATATAATATAATTCTTATTATTTTTTCTTCAACATAAATGTATTAGTAGTTCCGTCAGATACATTTATTGTCAGTGTATATATTTTAAAGAATGGCTGTAAACCAATGTATCTTATGGAAGTATAATATGTATACACCATTTATATTTAAGAACAAATGTTTAGTTATGGTCATAATGCATTGCAGACAAGTATAAAGTTAGATGATGAAGTTTGTTTTTGCAGTGTGTTAAATAATATTTGAAGTAATGGTATGTTGGGTCCGGCTAAATATATGTAGATCATACCATACCACGTACCAATACAGCTGAAGATCAAGCTCAGTGGTGTGCCACTGAAGAGGCCCTATGCCCAGCAGTGGACGGGAGTAGGCTGATAATGTTGAATGATTATATGGAAATATATTTTATACTTATAACTTAAAAATACATAAAAACTGTAAATTTGGTGATAAGGATTTGTGTAATACCCGAAATACCAGATATTTTGCTTTGATAAAGTTAATTTGCATTTATGGGCTTCCATTCTCAGAAAGTATATTAAAGTAAATCATATTAAACTATAAGATCTATCTCTTAGATTAAACGCAGGAAGATACACATAATTTTTGCATTTTTATCAACAAAGCATACTGGCACCTAATGGTTTTTCAGTACTGATTTTAAGAAAGTAAATTTTTTTTTCTATGGAGGAGGCCAAATTTAGTATTTAGCCAGTGACTAATTCAGTATCGTCTTCTGACAGTTTAATCTGAGTATGTGCAACACAATTTTTTAAATATTTTTATAATGTATACATTATAGAGTAATATTAATATATTATGTACAGAATTTTTAAATATAGTTTGCGATATGTGATATAGAATACATGAATGATAAAAGTGCCTATTGTAAATATTACAGAGTAATGATAACATAGAATATACTGTTGAAGAGATATTGTATACGTACACTAAGAGGTGTTAAATAAAAAGATTTAAAATACAATATTTCTTTAATTCCTTTCCCCCTAATCCTTATCTGTGTCCATATTCCATTAGAAGGGTCATGTATATTACATATTGATTATGTATGTATATATTGACTGCCTCGTTGGTCGGGCGGTTGCAAGCGCGACTGCCGATTGTCAGGTCCTGGGTTCAAATCCCGGGTCGGGTACTATTGGATTTTTCTAATTTAGAATTTCTTGTAGTGACTTGGAGTCTGGAATTGTGCCCGGTGTATGGCAATAGGCTCACCACCTATTCCATTGTGGGACTTAAACGTAACTGGTGAAA
>DWJK01007164.1:0-10036 GCA_018248815.1 Croniades pieria auraria
GGAACTACTGTTGATAAGTGTATTCAAATCTTGTATCAAGGAAATTATATCTGAGAGGTAGAATATATCTGTCATGGATCTGTTCAAACAAAAAACATGCGTTGATTGCCTCATTGGTCGAGTGGTTGCAAGCGCGACTGCCGATCGGGAGGTCTTGGGTTTAAAGCCTGGGTCGGTCACTATTACATTTTTTAAATTTAGAATTTCTAGTAGTGACTCGGACTCTGGCTCTGTGTCCAGTGTATGGCAATAGACTCGCCATCTATTCCATGGGACGTAAACATAACTGGTGAAACATAGGAGTGTACTACACTCTAATGCCTACCCCTTCGGGGATTACAGGTGTTATGTTATGTTTTTAAAACATATGAATAACCATTACATCTACTCTCAATGCCATATAGTGGGCCTGATCGTGCTTTAACCTCCTATAATAGATAAGGAGATAACTTTATGGAAATAGTGTTTTCAAGATCATGTTACAAAACAGAAACTTACGAAATGTAGATTTCTCAACTTGCTGGCAATTGTTAGGACATAGTTCAGAGTATTCCACTGGCCCAAACAAACACGGGCATGCTTGGAGCTTGACACACACCTCGCGACAGAATGGACCCACATTGTCCACCATTGTTGTGATTGGTACATATGCATGGTAGGTGCTGGTTTTTAGCCTGTAACATAATAGTGCTATTTAAAGCTTTCAATCTTAAATTGTAGGGTCCACTCCTGGGATCTATTTTGACAGTATTGAGGAAACAAATTGTAATAAGCGAAAGCTGGTTTTGGTTGGAGAGTTTTTGGAAATGACATAGGAGCATAAAATTATAAATGCCATTGTAAATAAATTTGTAAAATGTAGTTATATTAATTTAAAACTTTTACTACTTAAATATAACCGTCTTGTACTTAAATACAAAGTCTGCAATTTCTGTACACCTTAATAGTTGAGTAAAAAGTCTATTAACTATATGCTATATGCTATATAATTAAAAGTCTATTAATAATGCTCACTTTGCCCGTAGCATTTCAAGCCGCATCCCTTCTTCTGGTGGTCCTTCTGTCTCCCAATCTTTCAACAGCTTAGCTGGCTTGTACGACGCGGATATCACCTTATTTAACACTTCCTTCAATACCAGAGACAAGGGCCCCGGACCAACGTGTTTAGGTAACTGAGATAACTTGTTCCGACTGATTGATGGACCAGCGTAGCATTTGTAGTTGAAAAATATTCGATCACACCACTCCTCTGCCGACTTCACTGTGTTATCATCTTTAACTAAACGCAACTCTTCAGCTGGTTTGGGTTGGTCCTTTTTATTTGTGTCCGGTATATGCAGTTCATAGTTATTGCTATCACACCAACCGACGGGAAACAAGAGGTCGCTGTCTTGAGCATACCAATACTTCTCGCCAATAGGCACTAGCTCTACTAACAGCATGTGCTCTGCTATTGCATCCACAGAGGCGACGTGGATTTCTTCATGATTCATTGGATTGACGGCTTCCAACTTCATGTTCACATCGATCCCTAGCAGTGGGTCTTTTTTCCCGAAACAATATTCTGGAGCCGGCACCGAAGACGTCATGGTCAGATATTCATCCCAATCGAATGTTCCCTCTTTCCAAATTTTTGGCGGTTTGAAAGTTATTCCATTATTCTGTGCCCAGCCTATCGGGTATATGTAAGGGTGCATGTTGTCGCAGAGCCAAGCGGTCTTCGTATCCTCATAGTCCTCCAGGTGGTCATCAATTACCACTAAAAAGTGGAGATTATTAAAAATTTTACTAACTGTTGCTGGTCGTATCGTCCTCATGTCTTGTGGATTTAGAGCTTCTAATTTCATGCCGGTAACGAAATTATGCGCTTCTAACACTGGAGTAGGCTGAAATAATATTACAATTTTATTAATATTAACATTATACATATATTTTTATAAAGAAATAGTTGTATACCATTTGGATATACAATATTACTTCACATTTTACTTTAGATTTACAATATTATTTTACATTTTACTTTGGATTTACAATATTAGTAATTAATTATTTTCTAATTGGAAAACACCATTGAATTATAGACTGTTATAAAAAATGTACAGACAACGAACAAGAATCTTAAATCCTTTATAATTAAATATATTTGAGATTTTTTTATATTTAACAAAGAGAAAGTGGAAGATACACTACTTCCTTATACAAACATTAGTAATAATAGAGACCTTAATCTAAATGTAAGTGGGGATCAGTCTATTAATAGTAACAATCGCTAATTGAATTTATTATCCCTGAACTTTGGCAGCACCACATTTTTCGGACATAAGTAATTAGCACTGACAGTTGCCTAACACCGAAATCAAACCGGAACCTAGCAATCAAGAAAACAAGGCTACACTTCAGAGGTTTCCATCTCCTTTAGTTTAGGAAAACCAAATTCGGTTTATATTCAAAAGAATCAAACCTGGAACAAGTCGGCGGGCGTGGGCTCCTTGATAGACTCCTCGGCGCTCTGCCGCAACTGCGCGCTCAACTTGTTCTTGCACGAGAACTTGTTCACCTTGCTGGGGTACTTGAACTGCCAGGGGGAGCCCTGTAACGTTACATCCTTTTATTTAATATTTGCGCTTCATTTATTCCTGTGATCCTGCTATTTAAAATACATGATGTCGTTGCATTGTAATTGAAGTTTTTATACAGTTTTTTTCATTGAAATACAATTTTCCTAATACTGGGGTATATCTAAGATCGAGCTCAGTGGCGTGCTATTGGAGAGGCCTATGTCCAGCAGTGGACGGGAGCAGGCTGATGATAATGGGGTGTATCTACGTGTTGTATTTCTGCAGAGAATAAAAGAAAAACAACTAACACTTCACTCAAATATGGTAGACTTCATACTTGGTCATACATGCTCTGCAGTCAGGTTTAGTAACCACTACAGTTCACTAGACTGATATACCAGTTTGCTTCCTGTATGTGGCGAATGAAGTATTTCACTCCACTTTATATTGAAACGTAACATCACGCCTGTAATCCCCGAAGAGGTAGGTAGAGGAGTATCGTACATTCCCACGTTTCACCAGTTACGTTTACGTCCCATGGAATAGGCGGTGAGCCTATTGCCATACGCCGGGCACAGATCCAGACTCCGAGTCACAACTAGAAATTCTAAATTAGAAAAATCCAATAGTGCCCGACCCGGCATTTGAAGTCAGGACCTCTCGATAGGCCAGTCGCGCCTGCAACCACCCGACCAACGAGGCAATACTTATTTATAAAATGTTAGTACCTTATTAGTAACAAATCCGAAACTGCTGAGACGAGGGTTAGAGAAGAACATCCAGAACTGAGGCAAGTCGTCGTCAGCGCCGTCGTAACGGAAGAGAAGCCTCCCTCCCACGTTTTCGCCTACCTATAAACATAGCATAGTCGAGTTTAACACATAAGATATATAACAAACGTAACATCACGCCTGTAATCACATCAAGAGTGTAGTACACCCACACGTTTCACCAGTTTCGTTTAAGTCCCGTAGAAGGTGGTAAGTCTATTGTCATACACCGGGCACAGATCCAAACTACGAGTCACTACTAGAAATTCTAAATTAGTAATATTCAATAATACCCGACCCGGGATTTGAACTCAGGACCCCCGATCGTCAGCGATGCTTGCAACCGCTTGATCAACAAGGGAGTCTAACAGTTACAATAAAAAGTATAATATAATGGATGTTCATGCAGAAATAGTGGCAGCCTAGTGGTCGAAATTGTAAACTCTAATCCCCGGGGTATGGGGTTCAAATCCTAACACACCCACTGTAGTTCACAAAGTTATATGCTTTAGTATAGTTTAGAAATTCATATTCGGGCTATCCACCTGTTTCTTTTCTGCCGTTTTTACTTTTTTTTGCTACCAGCTATATTCGTTACACAAGGATTTGTACGGTAAGTATTTTTCGGTAGGTATCTTTTCTTAAATCAAGAGTGAAGCAAACGGATAGGTAGCAGTCATAAATGACCGCTGTCGTTACTAACATCTGCTTACAATTTGGGAACTATATAATAACGTTTTTAAACTTAAGGAAAAAGATGTTCGCCTTTAGTATGTAAGTGGTTCGAACACCCCTCCTTTCAGACTTCAGACATCCTTCAAAAAGATAACTAGAAACAATTAAGGTAATAACTAGGTAAGGACTGCCTAATTGGTGGAGTGGTTGCAATCGCGACTGCTGATGAAGAGGTCCTAGGTTCGATCCCGGGTCTGGCACTATCGAATTTTTTTAACTTAGATTCCTAATATTAGTTCAGAATCTGGGTTTGTGCCCGATATATGGCAATAGGCAAACTCTCTATTCCACGATTGAACGTACAATTTAGCAGGCAGCATGTGCTAGCGTACTACATTCCTCTGGCGAGCTCTTCGGGGAATACAGACATGAAGATTAAAATAATCAGCTAATAACAATTGTACTTTCATGGTTAAAAGTTATATAAAACGGTTGCAAAATTAGCAAAACCCACTTCAAAGAAGAGTAACATTAAGTTACGAGTACGGGCACTCGACGTAATAAATAATCTTATCCTTCAAAAGGATACAATGAAAAACACAACAATATACACGAGCGCGACCAATTAGAGGCGATAATAATAATATCTTAGGAGTATTACACACATGATCACCCGATCTCAAATTAGACACAGCCTAAGCAATAATTAACGAAACAGTTGATAAACGGTCGATTTTGACGTTTAGAATTATTTTTATTATATTTCTGAATTGCTTGACATTAGCTGCTGATACCAGCCAAATATGTTTACACTTTGTAATTGGTTATAATATTATTGTAACCACCATATGGGACGTAATAAATCATTATTATTATTAAACTACTTCATCAGACAAATATCCTCGTGGATAGGAATTGTCCACTTAAACCCTGTTCAGCGGACAGGTTCACAGATTGTTGGACTAACAGACCAACCTTGTCAAAGAATAATAAACTCACCGTTGCGATCCAATATCTATAAGGGTCCATAAGATTCTGTATTTCCACCTTCATACCCACTTTGATTCTATCTATTGGGGACATGCCTTTATTGTTTAATGCGTCCATTGATACGGACTGACCGACTAATAAGGCATTCTTCATTATATCTATAATAGTGTCTCCACGTTTCTCATTGATGTCGTCAGGCGGCTCCACTTGTTCGTCGTACTTGCCGCACCAGCCTAGAGGGTGGACCTTCGTGTTGGATATATCACACCAGAAGTCATTGTCAGCGCCTATGAATTTGATCCGGAGGAGGTGACCGCACACCATTGTGATCTCGGCGATCCAGTACACATCCGGATTGGTCTTGTGGCAAACCTCCAGCAACATACCCTGTTTGATTCCATTGTTGAGGCTTGCTTCCACCTATAAATATTACACAGCTATTGTTCAGAACTTTTTCTCTAAAGTATATTTGTAAAAGTATTTTAGAATGAAATCTTTTTGGTGAATGTATTTCATTAGATATTCTAGATAAAGACAAAAAAAAAATTACAGTTTAGTACTATCAGAAGAAAAATGCCACTAATTTTAATGAAAGAAAACTGTTTCTTAACTTATTCACCAGCTATTTAAGTTATCAATGATGCAGAAAATAAACACTGCACCAATCACCAGACCAACAGACCAGTCACGTAACAGAAAGAAAAACGTAACATCACGCCTGTAATCCACGTACAGGTCGGCAGAGGAGTGTAATACACTTCCATGATTCACCAGTTACATTTACGTCCCATGGAATAGGTGGTGAGCCTACTGCCAGACCAGTCACCATGAGAAAATAGGTACTTTAATGTGCCCTTATACAGTCAATTATATGATCTGAATTACACATTAAGTTTCCTATGTCTTTATACAAAAACCTTAAAATTTTGTTATCAAGTAAACAAATAACATAAATAAATGACACCAATATAAACCAATCATAAACAAACAACACAAATCTGTATTGAATAGCATCCTTATTTATTTTTAGTTACATTTTAGAACTTTAGTGTACAACAGTCCATATTATTAATTTCTTGCTATAAGAGGTAACAGGAAATTAGTATATATTATTGCTTAAAATATTGCAGCACATTGTTTATGTTTAAATCAGTATTGCTTTTACCATAAAAGCAATACTGATTTAAACATAAATATAATTAATATTTAATTAATATTTGATACACAGACATTTTATCTTTGTTTTGGAAAATCCCAGTATTCCCTTATTTTGCACTGATTCTGTTAAGTCTATCATAGTACAATAGTGTAACCACACTTTGATCTAAGATTATGTGAAAAAATTATTACAATATTTATATTAAGTACCATATCATCACCATCAGACTTCATATAATTTCTACATTGAACATTTAAAATAAAACTGTATCAATACTTAATGTACAGTTCGAAATTTAAAAATATGCGCCTTGATAATCAGTAATTAATTTAAATGCAAAAAGTGACACTGCCTATGTCACTAGCACAATTGAATTTGCTGGAAAGCAGTAGTATGTACTTTGTTCTCTCTATGATCTTACAATTTAGGAAGTAAGAGACAGCTTATAAAGGAATACATTAGTCTATAAAGTAACTGTTTACAACAACAATGAACAAATTCATCATCACTGTCTTAGTCCACCACTGGATATGCAGGTCTTTCTCAAGGAGTTTTTGCCCATAATGCCAAAATGGGTTGTGTGTTGAGAACCATAGTGTGACATCTCTCATCATCTATCTTGATGCCTACAGGGGGCCTGTGTGCTCATGCTTAGGTGCAACATACCATTATCAGCCAGTGCAGGGTTTAGTTAGTAGCATTTTATGATATCCTGATATCTTGGCATGAGGCTTGGCATAGCTCACAAGTTACTACTTGTACTACTGTCTACTAGACTACTGTCTAGTAGGTGGGTGAGCGAGCATACAGGTAGCCAGCACACCTATTCACCACTAATATTATTATTATATCATCACACTAAGTATACTATGGGGTAGGCAGAGGTTGTTGAATTGGCTATGAATTTTGTGTGTAGGACATGAGATTTGCCACATTAGTAACAGTAATATTTGAGAATATTATAAACTTAACATCACACCTGTAATCTCCAAAGCGGTAGGTAAAGGAATGTTATACACTCCCACATTTCACCAGTTACAGTAATGTACCATGGAATAGATGGTGAGCCTATTGCCATACACTGGGCACAGATCCATACTCCGAGTCACTACTAGAAATTCTACATTAGAAAAATCCAGTAGTTCGACCCAGGATTTAAACACAGGACCTCCTGATCGGCAATAGTGTTGCCAACGACTCAACCAGCAATGCAGCATATTATATAATTTCATATTTCTATTTATCATTATCATCAGCCTCTAGATGTCCACTGCTGGAAATAGGCCTCACCTAATTGGCGCCACTCCTTCCAATCTTGGTTGGCCCTGTGAATTCAGCTTTGTGCTATAGATTATTTCTATTATAGCATTATTAGTTTTTGCAGGTACCAACTTACTAGCTGGTGACACATACACAAAAAATATTTAATACAGTAGTGTTTAATATAAATAATTCATTTACTAAGAACTAAGAAAATTTTTTTTTACAGAATGATGAAAATATGATGCCACTCAACTCAAGATTATGTTTGAAATTGTTTTTGGCACCAATAATTGATTGGTAATTGTAATGGGAGTGGACAGTCACAAGCTGTAGAAGGTATGGAAGTGTCCAGCAAAGAAGGTGAGTAGCATGTTTTAGTTTTATTTTTTTATTAAATATCCACAGTCATGCAATATGATTTAATTCGAAATTATGAATTTGATTAAACTCATAATATGCTTAATTTGACTTAACTTTATTTACTTTTCCTAATTGCCTCATTTTATGACCCCTTTAATTGAATTAATGTAAATAAATAATTTAAGAAAATAAACTAGTCGGATATGCAAAAAAATATTATAATGAGGTGGCAGGAGCCATATGGGTATATTAAATTTAAATACACTTCGAATACATACGAAATCGAAAAAAGCAACACGAACCTTGAATTTTAACTAGAATGTCTAAAAATAGAAAATCTGAATATTTGCATTATGAATGGTCGACATTATAAAAATTTTTTTTACGTTTAAGCAGTTAACGAGTTAGTTATTTAATCACGTATACGAACATAAAGAACGAAAATGAATTTGATATAATAATCTTACCTTATATCTTGAAATATTATTCGTTTTCACGTTCGTATAAAGTATAACTTTAGTATAAAATAGATAGATATTCACGAATTCGTAACTTACATGAGAAAATAATTCTTCAGGGACAGCAATGCATCTATTGTCTTCTAAATAATTGTTCCAATCAAACTCCATAATTAAAATAATATAAAAATACAATTGAATCTCATTAAACTAGTCCATAATAATTTTAATTCGTTACGAATTGTGGAACTTTTAAGTTATCTCACTGTCTTCAAATTTCATTTCAGCTCCGCTCACTCCAATTCATTTCATTGAATATTGAATGAAATTGAAATTCACCCACCACTTTTCTTGCTGCGAGATTGGGAACGATTTTTATTTCTATCTCATTCTGTATCCGTTGTAATTCATCTGCCTATCATACACTTTTTATCGTTCAGAAGTTTCAAATGCGTAACGTTTTATCACATTGTATTTATTATCAATTTTACAATTTCGATTTTATTTCTTAAGTAAGAATTTAATATTTTTTTAATTCTTTACGACACTCATTCTCTGTTTTCCGCTTCAGGATTTTATAACGACAAAAATTGAATGACTTCTTTTGTCTTTCGTTCACGTCCATTACATCAGTTGTGTAAAACAGCTGATTGTCATGGCATCTACTATCACCACCGTCAAACAATAATTTAATTATTACAAATGATATAGACATCCAATAAGAAAATTTAACCTAGAATTATTTAAATAAACTTTAGTGTATTTTATGATAAATATGTAATAGTTATGTACTGTGCACAAAATAAAGAAAGGGGGCACATATTGATAAAAAGTCAGCTTCTTTTTCTGAACTTAGTGATTTAGATATTTAACTATATAACTCAAGTGCATATTTCTTTGAATACTGTTAAGTTAGGATTTATTTATTTAAAATGTATTGTTACTTGGCAATAGGAATAAGAATTATTGTATACAAATAATGATCATTTCAGATGTCATTTCAAATATTACTATAACATCAAATAAAAAATGTGGCGATAATATCATCGCCGCCGAAATCAATCGCCGAAATTCAAAATTTGTTTCGTTTCAGGATATCCTGAAACAAAACGATTTTCGAATCATCCAGATTTTTGAAGATTTATTACTGCAATTAATTTTATTGAGTAAAAACATCCATACTTATATTATTTATTTCATAAATGCGAAAGTAACACTGTCTGTCTGTCTATCTGTAACGTCATCAGGACCAAACCGCTGAACCGATTGTGATGAAATTTCATACAAAAATATTTCAGGGTCTTGGGATGAATAAAAGCAACATTTTTTCCCCCGTTTATTTTTAATTTTTCGAGTAATTTCATTATTTTACGAAACGGTCGAAGAAAATGGCCTTCCTGAACAGTTATACGGCATGCGCTAACTTAACCTTATGAGATACATAAAAACAATGTTCTACAAAAACATTATCCTTTAAAAAAACCTATAAAAAGGCGCGATGGTATATGTTTATTTCTTAAGATTGAGCTACAGTAACTATTTTAATATAAATATTTAATTAAAATTAAAATTTATCTGGTTATTGTTAATATATTTTCTCCAATTTGGTATTAGATCTTATCAAAATAAATATAATAGTCACCTTTGGCATTTAATCTAGATTGAAATTGTACTTCACAATACATTATTATAATAAATACTTTAGGAGATATCATAGATTCAAAATTATCCGCAACGAAAAATCACGCATAGAATGGGAAGCACGCGGGGAAGCGGCTGCGGGGTGCTCGCGTGAGCGGCGGA
>DWJK01007165.1:0-10035 GCA_018248815.1 Croniades pieria auraria
CGCGACACTCGCCCCAGTAGAAGCCGTCGGCGTCTTTGTCTCCCCACACCTGATAGCACAGAATATATTGAAGAAATAAAATGAATAAAACTATAAGGCGTTTACATGTGGTCCAGTATGCTACGGGACTTAAAACGATTAATAAAAACAACTGTCTTAGACAATCGAAATCAAGACATAACACGTGTTCCTACATTTACAGGTTTAATTGGGCAACAAGAAATTATAAAGATAATCTTAGAGATGCAAAAGAAATAAAATGCAATGGATAGAAGAAAAAAAATACCGTACAATTATTATATCATAATTTTATCGTGAAGTAAAAATATTTACTGGTCGTATATGACTAAGGTATGGTACGGTAATTCTTATAAGGAAGTCAGAACCATGTTTAAGAATTATTATGAACCTTGATAGTATCTCCTTCGCTGAACGGCAATTCTTCGTCGCAGCTTTCCGGGTTTGGGCTCATGGTGGTTGGATCATAGTCAAACAGAGCGATGAAATAGCGACTTCTCTTCGATTGAGGATGCCCCTGTGCCTGGTGGCGCGGGCCCTGCATGGGGCCGCGGGGACCCGGCGGGGGCCCCCCGCGTGGCCCATACTGAGGCATCGGACCTTGTCCTTGAATTGGTTGCTAAATACAAAAGGACGTGATTATTATTAGTTTTCACTAATACACAGTATAAAGTATATAAGGAATTAAATGCCTTTTGTTACTCCCCACTGCACAAAGGACCTGACATGACGATATAAAAAAAATATATAAATTCATTGGTAAAAGTTACACATGGTGCCCAGAGCAACATTACTCTAAATAACTAACAATGCAATTCTATCTTTATGTAATCGGTCTGGCACAATCCAAAGAAAAATAGAAGTTTTCTCTCTCTCCGGAGTAAGAGTTGCGTGGCCAAGAATAATTGACGGTCTACGGATTTCATTATAATTTCTATCTTAGCAATAGTATGGGTGCTATTATAATCGAACAATTATTGATTTTCACAAATCATCAACGACAAATGATGAAGAAACTCTAAGCGTTAATCTAGTACCTGATGAGGATTAGGTGGTCGTCCTCTCTCATGATGATTTCTCGGTGGCGGGTTCTGATACTGCTGCTGCTGCTGCTGGCCGGGGTACGTGGGTGGCTGGTTACTTGTGAATTGGCCGGGGGGTGGATATGATTGGGGTTGCTGCGTGCCATGGAAGGCTGGTGTACTCGGGTACGGCTGACTCGAAGGCGGCTGCGATGCTTGCACAGGTTGGGACGGTTGCTGCTGACGTCCGTACGAACCAACACATTAATAAGGTTAGATTTTCCATAACAAAGACATTAGCAATTCATAAAAGCCCATAGCTACGTAATTTAAGTTTTTTCTCTTTGGCGGTATGCGTTTGTAAGCAATAACTTTAACTTTACCTTCACCTGCAATTTTTAAAACAACAGACATTCCGCCGAAACTCTAGGCAACCCCATGCACAACGAAAGCTAGCGTGCAGCGGTTACACTTGAAACCACGGAAATATTTCTTGCAGCGTTTATAACATTATATATTTTCGCATTATCAAAATGTGTTTCGCAGCGATATTTTTGTGTATCGAACGATATTTTTGCGCATATCCAAAACTTACTTTTCAAATTAAATCTTTTGTGTGGGCAACAACAAAGTTTTATATAGGTATCTATATAATTTATCATTGTGTCAATTAGAACCTCTTAATTAACATGTACACGCGGTGAAGAGGTGTGTGAAAGAGTTTTGTTCTGAGTCGTAAGAGTCGAAGCCAAGACAACATGCAGGTACAATCAAACAAAGACGCGCTGCACATGCTCGGATGATATGGTTTTGTATCGAGTGCTCTGTGGGGACGTCGTCTGGTCTGGAGTGACCTATTCCTAAAACGTTCATTCGGGACGTTATGTGAGGAGAACGTGAAACGTGTATGCAATCACCATAAGTGTTTGGGATGTGGGACCCGTGTCGTGTGTAGCATCGAACATCCAGGACGCAACAATAAACAAGTGAAGATGACAACACAGAAACAACGAAAAGTGGAAAACTCGTGATTGAGAAGTCCGCACAAAATTGAGAAAAAGAGATAGCATAGTGAACAGTGCCAGCACATGGAGAGCACATCGATGAGAGCTAGGAGAGAACGCAGACCTGCGTGCGGCGCCGCGATGCCTCCTCATCCTCGCACCCCAGCTCGGTGACTCCCTCTTTAGTGATTTCGATGGCCGGTATCCCCGATTGCTGATAGTACCACACGGTCATTCAAAATTTAACACACAACACAAATTTCGATCAAAAGTGGCAACACAAAGTGAACTTTACGTGACGTATGATTGAAATGCTCGTGCTGTATAGTCGAATGATGCAATTGAATGTCTCTTCCATTTACCTTGAACACATTAGCCCGAAGCGTGAATCACTGTAAACTTAACTGATTATTATGAAGCTAACATCGTGAAATATACGCGTATATATAAAAGTATACTTATGTACAGAACATCACTGAAGGACGATTTAATCAGGCACGGAGAGCTATAAGCCGCATAGTAGAGGAAAGCTGAAGTGGAAATTAAAATTGTCGCCGAGAAGCAACATGTAGTCCTTGAGTCAGTAGTGGCCATAGTTCTATATATTTTTGCTTTGCGACTAAATAGTTTTTTCTTCGAGTAAGGTAACTGATGGTTATATGGCGTGACGATGGCTCGATAAGGGTCAATGGGTATGGACTTCGAGTCAAATGTAATGGATAGTCAATAAGCTTTCATAACTTCTAGAGTCGATGCTATTAGTAACTATATATTCATATGTAAAGAAACGTGTCTCTTATATTATGTATGTAAAGCTAACGAATTCTTCCGTCAGCCAATCCTATCTAACGCTGGTTACATTTTTTAATTCTAATGTTTAAATGAGCGGGCAACACTAAATTAATACTGCCGCTTATTATTTCAGTTTTTTTTTAATTAGCAACAATTTTTTTAATTAAAATTAAAATTTATTTTTCTAACAAAATAGCTTATTTTCTATCTATTGTTATTAATTTATGTGTTGTCTTTGTCTAGTTTCATATTTACAAAAGCATACTCAAAGAACATGTCAGTTTTATGTACTGATTATTATTATTATGTCTACTTTAGTAAATACGTATATATATATATCATTCTATTGTATATTAGCACACTGTGTCAGTAAATACTTATAAATAAAATAATAATAATAACTAATTAAATTAACTAATAAATTAAAATTCACTCTCAAACTAAAATTAAAAAACTGGCTTTACTCTAAATAAAATATACATAATAAGGTGTGTATATAAAGTTTAATAAAAAAAAAAAAAATGAAAAGTAATACTTGATAAGACGTGTTAAAATTCCTTACCGAAGGGGTTATTTTGTCGAATATACTCTTTAGGAGGCCTGTGCCGAATCCAGTCGTAGGCTACGGAAAGGTGTATAACAGTTATGTGAGAGAGAGAGGCAAGGTTAAAGAATTAGTGACATGGCAACATCACATGGGCTCCATGATGGGTATCTGTCTGTGTCACAAATTACAAGCTCTTTATCTGTTCTAAGTATCTGTAAGGTGTTGTGCGTTGTCGGGTATCGGCCAATAGCACTAGAGACTACAGATCTAGTCGCAAGCAGTATGCATTTAATTTTGAACGCTGGAGCCGAGTGCATAGCTATAGTCGATGACGCGCGTGGTCACGTCGAGACCGTTCGGCGGACAACTACTGGACATTTAGAAGATGCCAGCGACAGAACCACAGGAAAAAGTATAAAGAGTGCAGTTTGCAACACCGAAATTGCGGGACAAGCGATTTACGTCGACAAACAAGTATTTAACGACACTGCTAACGACGACGGTAATAAAAGTGTTACAATGCAAAATGACAATCAATAATAAATCACTTATCTCGCAAGAAGAGAGCATAATGACATTGATTATAATTATAATGATATCTAAGAAGACACAGACGAAGAAAATCAATAAAAATATCAAATTGAAATCATATAAAGCACGAATTACATAAAAATTTTCGAAATAAAAACAGTGGCAAACAAAATATAAGACACAGACGTAACACAACATTGATTTGCAAACTAAATGTACACCGGGTGCTGTGCCAACATGTAGGTAGATTAAATTATCAATAAATATATTAATTTAATATTACATTATAATGAATTAATATTCACAAATAACTTTAAAAAAAGCTAAAAGTTGAAATATACTTTTGATCATAGCTATATTTATAGTAAATTTCAAAATATTCAATCCATCAAATTGACTTCAATGTTATTTAATTTATTTTGGATCGATTACTCAAATTTAACAGGAATATGTACAAAAATGTATACAGAATCAACGAGTTATCACCTGAGTGGTCTGCGGATGATCGTGGCGATTAGCGGATGGGAAAATCTCTTTATCAGAGAGATTCTCATCGTGTTCTATAACTTGTTGTTGCTGTTGATATTGTTGTGGGCGTTGTATACCCCGAAAACCAGATCCCGGCTGAGCGGGTCCTGGTCCGGGCCCTCGAGGCATCCTCGATGCCACTCCTCTAAGCACAGCCGGCGGAATGGGCGTCGGTTGACTGTCACTGGACTGGCTGTCACGAGACTTTGTACGCACCTGTAACGAAATCAACAGGAATAAATAATCATCTATGGTCATTATCACTTCAAACTTATTGGATAGGATTATCCAGCTTTAAACATATGCAAACAATGCGTACAATATAGCGATAACAGTCCACAGTCACAAAGTATAAGCGCAAATACCTGGCGCTCGCAAAGGCTAAAGCGGTTACGAATACTTACAGTGACACATTTAGGATTCAGGCCGATCAGTTTGCCAATGTCGATGAGAGCGTGATCGCCGGTAGGCGAATCAACGTCCGTCACTTTCTTGCCATCTGCGTAAACTGCGTATCCGGTGACGGGCCCGGACGCCGGCGGACGGAGGACCGGCTGCCACGTCACAAGCAGTGTGCCGTCCTGAGGCCCCGCCTCCACCTGCGACACCGCACCAATCACCACCAATAATCCAGCCAATATCGTTAGGCCAATTGGTTTATGACATTTTTGACAACTATGTCCAGGTCATACATACTAAAAGCCACACCAAAAAGGAGGATCCAACATCACAAAAGGGATTTGCAAATCTAGCAGCAAGGTGAACGGAGATTTATAAATTTATCCTGGCGCTGGATTTATGGTTGCGATTGACGCGACTTCTTCGAGATTGTCCAAGGTGCCGCGTGCTTTGAGGTTGTGGTAATACTTTAAAGGGCAACAGGGTAGTGTATGTATTGGTGAGAGAGTAAATATGAGGAGTTTCATCACACACTGTGAGCACATAAGCTATCTTTATTGCGTGTGCTAATTTGCTCACATCGTTTTGGTAGAAGCTTTTGGGTTCGTTAAGTCCGGGTTATTTACATGATTGTTGCACTCCACTATCGGAAATCTAAGATTGTTATGATAGGTAAAATATCGTCTTATCGTATGTATTGGCGGGCGGGGGTTGTGGGTGTAGTGTAAAAATTTCGAACAACAGCATGCTTTATCCACCTCATGCTAAAAGTTAATTGTAACAATTTAAGTACCATGATTTCATTCGGTGGATCCGGCAGGCCTTTGGGGAGAGTTCTAAAGTCTGTGTAGGCGCCCGGGGCTTCTTCGATTGGTACGCCTGGAGGTCCAGCTCTTAAGTGCTTGGCTCTGACCGTGACACGATATTGTGTACTCGGCGACAGGCCCGTTATTGTGTGTCGATAAACGCCGGGCTTCACAGTTCGAACCTATAGAACAGTTACACCACTGAATTGGCTTGAAAAAATGACTAATTTAAATTCGAAAGTTTTTATTTCACCCAAAAGTGCACAAATTATTAGTATGATAATCACAAATTATCGCTTTTAATGCTGAGTTTTCATTTACACTATAATTTGAAGTAAGCTTACTTCTACGTTGTTGACGCAAACAACGTGTTGGTGGTTAGAGTTGGCTGGCAACCAGGAGATGATAGCTTGCGAGCAGGTGACGCCGCTGGCCCGCACGCACGTCGGCCCCATGTTGGCGGTGTCTCTCCCGATCACCATGGTACACGCTGCGTCGCGTGATGTACGACGTGACGCTGTCACGGAGCGGACGCTGATGCGATGAGGCTTCGGAGTTTGAAAGATATTTGTTAATATGGTGTACATTTTGAAAACATTAAACATTAGATTTTTCTACTATGACTGCTACAATTGATTCTAATTAAAACAACCAATAACGTACGTACATTTGTTATAATAAAGACGCTTGATTTCATTTTCATAAAAAACGCATGAAATATAAAACTCAAACATAAAACTTTTGCAATACGAGTAATTGCTTCTAGGAATCTAACACTGATATAGTACCATCCAATTACTACCTATGTAAAAAGTGCTCAAAGTATGACAAATGATAACAGAGAAAGAACGAATTTTAATCGTAACATCTAAAGATCACTTACTCGATTGGAATCTACGCCTTCGACTAAAGCGCGGGTGCGCTCGGTGGCCTTCACTGTTGTTTTGAGAACTCCATCAACGTAGACGTGGTAACTTTCAATGTTCGCTTGTTGGACACCTTCGGGCGCCGTCCATCCGATGAGCACGGACTTGTTCAGCTGCCTCTCTAGCGTGAGTTGCCGTGGTGCGGGCACTAGCGACGAGAAAAACAGCTCTGCTGTTCAGGTCCGAGGGTAGAGCGCGAATAGGAGAGCGGCCAGCGAGGCGAAGTGCGAGTGATATGCGAAGAAGCGTGCGGCGAAGTCCATTGGTAACGGGATGGGGGCAAAATGGGAAGGTTCAACTATAGATATCTAGAATGCAATTCAATGGCAATTATCCCAAATGCATGAAGCAAACAATCTATTCATTTTTTACATCTTTTTTCAAATCATGTAACAAATGTCAGTGATTTGATGTTTATGTGAGTGCATTAAATGCTTTCAGGATTTGTCATGCATAGTAAAAGAGGTAACTAGTAAGAAAATTAAGATTTGTCTGTTTCTAAATCAATCAACTATGCTATTCGTCTAGTCTATGGTCTCGATCAATTAACAAAGCCGAAAAGAAAAAATAATTATAACAACACTAGACTTAACATACTTAAAATTTTTAACACAGTACTTGCAAGGATCAAATATTTCCAAGTGGAAGGTGAAATATTTCGTATTACCTATATTTTAAAGTCTATGAACAAAATATTAACTATATCGTCAATCAATGTTCAACAGTACAACAATATAAAAAAGTTTAGTTAATACTTTTAGTGATCGTGTTTAATTTGTTTCAAGTCATGTTGTCTTCTTCAACACTTATGAATTTTATATTAACGAAACCAATGTATAAGTACATATTGTGCAATCAAAATATCCGTTTGCTAGTGAAATGTGTTGTTCATGGCGTTTCGTGAAATATGTATCTGAGACTAATGTCAATAGAATTTTCCAGAACATTCCATAAAAATATATTAACATTACAGATAATTACCATTATCATCATCTTCGGGCCCATCGCTTATGTCGACAACTTCGCTGAGGCGGGCCACGTCTCGGCTAAGAGAAAGATCACTCATAGCTGTGGTATTCGTGTCATCGACTTGAAAAGTAGCTGCCACCACTTGCGACTGCTGAAAGTAAATCTAAGATCGGTATTACTGGGTCAAAAGATGCACATGTAATATGGAACGGAAACGTACCTGGTGGAATTCCACGAGATCTTCCCCGACCAATCTTTGACAAAAGTTTGCCGGTACTATACCCCGACGACCGTCTAAAAGTTCTGCATCTAGCATTGTAGCATTTGGATCTAGCGGTCCCCAAACTATTAGATAATCACCAGCGTTTATTGACAACATCTCGCCCTCCGGGTTATCGATGCTAAAAACAATTATATATTACAAGTGAATAACATAATTCGACAATTTAAAAATCGATCCCTAACAGTAAATGATTTGTCAATCGAGTTTAAACATAACTGACAATCAGTTCGTAGATGAAAAGTTTTGCGATTAGTCACCAAAAGTGGTTAACAATTTTATATATAAACGTATACTTACTCTGGAGGATCATAATTAAATCTCGCAATGTATACGCAACACCGTCCTCTTCCAGGGATATCTAACATATCGACCAAAGGTTCTGACGGTGCACTACCGTTCATATAGTGCGTGTTTCGAACTGTAAATGAAATTGTGTTACAATTTGTGTTTAAATTTAGTCAAAACAAATCAAGAAAAAATATCCTACAACAACAAACTATGTATTACCATCCAAATCCAATCCAGAATTCGGCATTATTCTCGACAAAGCTCTTTGGTTTCGATCATGACTGAAGCCCGTATCAATGCCTCCTAGCCTATCAGTTCCAAACTGGCTATCTAATCCTAGGCTCCATGACGGTTGGTGAGGTGTTACTGGAGTCGTTGCTCTAACTATTGAAGTAGTGTTAGTCCCGTATCTACCTAAGCCAAGATCTATTTCGTCTATAGGTTTTAACTTAATATTCATAGCATTGGTTGCTAGACCGCTAGAAAGAAGTGGATTTGTATAAGTACCCGCACCAGCGCCGTACGTGCCAGTACCCGTCAAACTTGTATTGAGCACTCCCATTTGTGGTCCACCAGTAAGGTTTGATAAAGTATTTCCAAGACCTCCAGGGAAGGTAGATTGCATGCCAGTCAGCGTGCTCGACAGTCCTCCGGGCATACTTGTCGGCGGATTATTCAAACAACCCGTTAGTCCCGATCCTGCTATGGTGTTCGTTATTCCTGGGCCAACCAAATTCCCACCTAAATTCATAGCCGCCACATTCCCTGTGATGTTCTGGAGGTTGCTCTGCAGACCAGCTAGTGTACTTGAAATTTGACTGATGTTATTTACGAGTGGAGCTGTTACTGGGTTGGTAAATGTTACTTGATGAGTGTTGGATAAACCAAAAGAATTTGTGGTATAGGCGGAAACTGGATTGGTGTAGGAGGTAGGGTTGTGCGCGCTCATGGAATAGTTAACGGAGTTAGAGCTAGGTGCGGTGAACTGTCCGGTGGCGTGAAGCGAGGAAAGAG
The DNA here is from genome assembly GCA_018248815.1 of Croniades pieria auraria. Classification (NCBI taxonomy): domain Eukaryota; kingdom Metazoa; phylum Arthropoda; class Insecta; order Lepidoptera; family Hesperiidae; genus Croniades; species Croniades pieria. Next base: position 9,128 of record DWJK01007165.1, read on the forward strand.
TGGGCATGGTGTTACTCTGACAGAGGGCCATGTGGCCCGTCCCTGTGTATGAATGCGGCAAGGGCGACGGCGTAGGTGAATGAAACTCGCCCAATGCTTGGTTAGATCCACTGGATTGCATACCTGAAATAAATGAATAAATAATAATAATTCAAATCTCCCATGGTATACTATGATCCACTGCAAGGACAATATTAAATCTTTAGATATTTTTATTTATTTAAGAGATAGTCGAGATTACGAAAATTACAATGGACAAAAGGAATTCAAACATTTGCACGAATCAGACTATTGCAATATAAACTCACAATATCATTTTTCCATTAGAAACATGGGTATCGTGCTATAAATGGGTATATAGGGGCCGTTCTATAAATAGCCTGGCCAGGGTACGTATTAATGTGGTTACCGTGCGTAGTGGACCGTGTGTGTTCTAGCTCAGCGAGGATGCGGTTGTCCTGTTCGATTTTAGCCATAATGCGCTCTATCTCCGTGGCCGGCTGCGTGGGCGGCGTGGACCAGGTGGCGGTGGTCGAGGTCCCGCGCGCCCGCATCGCCGCGGATAGCTCCAGCTGCAGCTCCTCGCATCGCACCGTTTCTAACGCCGCCTGACGATGTAAATTAACTATTTGTCAAGCATCACCAACGTTTAACGACTTTTTGTATTGAATGGGTAGCTACGAAAAAGATGAGAATTTACTTCGACTTCTATGAATAGATAGGTAAGTATAGGGTTTTCCATTAAGGGCGGGTCGATGGAAGGAATGACGCTGCCTATGGTAGTTTGGTTTCAGCTTCTGGGTCAGTTGAATTTTGTATGGGTGCAGGCCAAAATCACGACGCAAAATTCGCCATGTTGTGGTCTGCGACAGGCTAAGTTCTTGTGAGCGACGCGGAATTGACTGCCT